>AWOL01S0011299.1:0-24763 GCA_000715115.1 Nicotiana otophora | reverse complement strand
GAGTAGGCGGTGAAGCAACCGGTGCCGGTATGATGGCACGAGAATCTTGCCGAGATCTGTTACTCGCCAATCTAGGGCAATACCTCCTGATGTGACCAATGTTCCCACACTCATAACACCCATCCTGATGTCGTGGCTGCTGAAGTTGAAGCTGATCTAGATGGGCCGGATAACCACTATAGTAACTCTGGAGTGGTGATACGCTGATAGGAGCTGAATGTGCACTGAATACTGGCTTCCCAGAGTAAGGCATAATAGGACAATGACTCCCTAAAGCAACGGGAGATGCATGAAGTGCTGAATGAAACGGTCTGGTAGGATGACCCCTACCAAAATTACCCCCGCCTCCAGACGAGGCACCACTAAAACCACCGAACTGACGAGGCCTCTTATCAGAACTCTACCCTCTCTCATGTGCAAGAACCATCTCGATCCTCCTTGCGACATTAGCAGCCTCCTGAAAATAAATCTCACTTCCGGTCTCCTTGACCATTTGAAGTTTGATCGGGTGAGTGAGTCCCTCAATAAACCTCCTCACTCTCTCTCCCTATGTAGGTAGTAAAAGGAGATCATGACGGGCCAAATCCACCAAACGGGTCTCATACTGAGTAACAGTTATACTGCCCTGCTGTAGACACTCAAATTGCTTGCTGAATTTCTCTCTCAGTGTGATAGGGAGTAACTTTTCCAGAAATAGCTGAGAGAACTGCTCCCATGTAAGTGCAAGTGATCCAACTGGTCTGGTCCATGAATAATCTCTCCACCATCTCTTGGCAGAACCCGTCATCTGAAATACAGCAAAATCAACCCCATTGGTCTCAACTATACCCATGTTCCACAGCACCTCATGGAAGCGTTCAAGATAATCTTGTGGGTCCTCAGAAGCTGTACCACTGAAGTGAACTGGAAAGAGCTTGGTAAACTTATCCAATCTCAATAAGGCTTCAAAAGACATGGCGGGCCTATCCCAACTGGCGGGGCTGCTGGAGCCTAATTCTGGGGAGCCATCTGCTCCGGAGCGGGAGTAGCGGGAGTAGTGGGAGTTTGTGCTCCTCCCTCAGCCTGTGAGAAGGCTGGTGCCACTGAAAATGTACCATTCTGGGCCACGCCCTCCATAAGACTTACCAAACGGACTAGAGCATCCTGAAGAACTGGAGTGGCTATGAATCCTTTCGGGACCTGAACTGGTTCAACTTGTACATTCTGAACTGGAACCTCCTCCTGAAGGTCCACCTGAGGTTCTACAACAGGTGTAGTTGCTCGAGCTCTGGACTGGTCTTTACCTCGGCCTCTAGCACGACCTCGACCTCGTCCTCTACCCCTGGCGATAGTTGCCACCGGGGGTTCTGGTCCCTGTCCATCGGTAGAGGTATTATGTGTTCTCACCATCTGCGAGAGAATTAGAGTATAATGGCTCAATCATCGATGATAAAATAAAATCGCACGACAAAATAGGAAAGAAATGATATTATTCCTAAACTTCATAGCCTCTAATAGATAAGTACAGATGTCTCTGTACCGATCCTTCAGACTTTACTAAGCTTGCTCGTGACTCGTGAGACCTATGTAACTTAGTGACCTAATACCAACTGCCACGACCCGAAATTCCCACCTTCGGACTGTGATGGCGCCTAACATTTCACTTGCTAGGCTAGCCAACGTTAGAATAATATTAACCAATTTTTAAACAATTTGTAAATTATTAATAATCAAAAAAACAAATGAGGAAGCAAAGTTTGAAATATAGTGAATAATCCATAAAAGACAACGATGTCTAAATACCATCCCATAATTTGGTGTCACAAGTGCAAGAGCTTCTAGAATAAATACAAATAAATGTTTGAATAAATAAAGCTGTCTAGAAATAAACACACGGCTAAAGTAAAATAGACGGGGACTTCAGAACTGCAAACGCCATGTAGTTATACCTCAAGTCTCCTATGGTAGCTGAAATCCGAGCAAGTTTATGGTGCGCTGCTGGGACCAATTCCGAAATCTGCACAAGAAGTGCAGAGTGTAGTATCAGTACAACCGACCCCATGTACTGGTAAGTACTGAGCCTAACCTTGACGAAGTAGTGACGAGGCTAAGGCAGGTCACTTACGTTAACCTGTACGCAATATTAATAACAACAACAATAATAGAAATAAATCAGGTAATTCATTTATCATAATTGAAGCCAACTCAGCAGTCATAACCAATTGTCATTACCATCAATTCTGTTGTAGCGTGCAACCCGCTCTCACAATATATTCACATTCAATTCTGTTGCAGCGTGCAACCCGCTCTCATAATATATTCACATTGAATTCTGTTGCGGCGTGCGGCCTACTCCTCTAATATATTTATTTTAATCAAGTCTGTTGCGGCGTGCAACCCGATCCCCCAATATATATATGTATGTCGACTTTTAAATAAGTCTGTTGCGGCGTGCAACCCGATCCTCCAATATGGACTTTTAATGAGTCTGTTGTGGCGTGCAACCCCATCCTCCAATATGGACTTTTAATAAGTCTGTTGCGGCGTGCAACCCGATCCTCCAATATATTCATTATAATCAATTCTGTTGCGGCGTGCAACCCGCTCCTCCAATATATTCATTTACCAATTCTTATAGAAGAAATTTTCCCAACAAATATAGTAATTAATATAAAATTATAAGACAACAAGCATACCATAATTATGATTTAATTATGAAATAAACAAAGGCAAATAACAAATTATTATGGAAATCAGAGAGAAAATATGTAGTTAAATATTTAATATGCTAAATGTCAAATAACAATTAAGGCACATAATTCAAATAGCTTGTAACAATTAATGCAGGAATTCAAGAATTAATATTTGACAAATAATGGGAGAGAAAAAATTATTATAATAATTAATGCATGATTTTAAAAAATTTATAATTTTTCAAGTAAGCATGCAAACACTTAATTTGACGATGTATAGACACTCGTCACCTCGCCTATACGTCGTTCACATGAATTTCAAATAACAAATAATTTAAGGATTCTATTCCCTCAAGTCAACGTTAACCACGACACTTACCTCGCTTTGAAAATTCCAACCAATTACTCAACCACAACTTTTCCTTTTAAATTTGACTCAGAAAGCTTCAAATCTATTCACAAACAATTCGATATATTTAATACTAATCATGGAATTAATTCCATATGAATTTACAAATTTTCCAGATAAAAATCCGAAATTCATTTAAATATTCGACAGAGGGACTCACATCTCAAATCCCGGAAAAACTTACGAAATCCGAACACCCATTCCGAGACGAGTCCAACCATACAAAAATTATCCAATTCCAATGTCAAATGGACCTTCAAATCTTAAATTTTTATTTTTGGAAGATTTTATAAAAGTTCCAATTTCTTCCATCTAAATCCAAAATAGACGATGAATATAGGCTTAGATTTATGAAATATGATCAGTATATGATAAAGAACACTTACCCAGTTCCCAATCGTGAAAAACTCATTAGAAAGCGCCCCTAAGCTGAGTTCTAATTGAGGGTTTGTGAAAAATGGGAAAAATCCCGTTTTGGTTTGGTTTTAGGTCACATGCGTCAGGCCTTCTTCGTGTTCGCGAAGGGCCTGTTGCGTTCGCAATGAGTAGCAGTCCGTGGCTTTCGCGTTCACGAGTCTTCCTTCGCATTCACGAGGCATTGCTCGTGTTTGCGATGAAGGAATGATCGACCCTCCTCCAGGTGTGCCTAACACTACGCGTTCGCGAGGAGCTGGTCACGTTCGCAAAGGGTAATGCCCTCATCGCTTCGCGTTCGCGACCAAGCCTTCACGTTTGCGAAGAAGAAAACTTCAACTATCCAGTTTACTCTTCACGTTCGAGAGAGTACCTTCGCGAATGCGAAGAAGGACATGCTAGAACACCTGCTGCAGCAAAATACCAGATTTTCAAAGTCCACAACATTCTGTGGCCTATTCGAAACTCACCTGAGCCCTCGGGGTTCCAAACCAAACATGCACACAAGTCTAAAAACATCATACGAACTTGCTCGCAAGATCGAATCGTCAAAATAACACCTAAAATTATAAATTTAGCACCAAATCAAAGGAAGTTTTCAAGAAAACTATAAAACTTATATTTTTACAATCGGACGTCCGAATCACGTCAAATCAACTCCGATTCTCACCAAATTCGACAGACAAGTCATAAATATTATAGTGGACCTATACCGGGCTCTAAAACCAAAATAAGGACCCGAGGTCAGTAAATTCAGCATCAGTAATTTCTTAAAAATCATTAAGCTTTCAAGCTTTTAATTTTTCATCACAATTCCATATCTCGATATAGGGACCTCGGAATTCGATTCCGGGCATACTCCCAAGTCCAAAATTATAATACGGACCTACCGGAATTGTCAAAACACTGATCCAAGTCTATTTGCTCAAAGTGTTGACTAAAGTCAACTAAGTTGAGTTTTTAAAGCTCTATTTCACATTTTAATCCATTTTTCAAATAAAAGCTTTCCGGAAAATTATACGGACTGCGCACACAAGTCGAGGAATAATACATGGTGCTTTTCAAGGTCTCAGAATATAGAATTACTTATTAAATTTAAAGATGACATTTTGGGTCATCACAATCTAACGGCTAGGAACTCCCCACTTTCCTCCTTAAATCTGTCGGAACCCCCCTCCTAACCCTAGAGATCTCCTCACACTTTACCCCCTTCACTCTTCATTCTGCCGCCGCCAAAAATTGCCCCACAGTGGTGGCCCGTCACCAAAACTTCCCAAATCTTCACTCCATAACCACTATCTTCCCCTCAACCCTAATCCATCACCAATTTCCCCAAAATCCCCACCAATCTTCTCCAATTTCAGATCTAAAAATGGCAGAAAAACCTAATTCTTCCCTATTCTGACTTCTTGGGTGATACCAACTTAATTTGGTCTACAACTTACGTTAATCGATTGCTCTTGACAAGAGCAATTGATTGACATTAATTTTAGCTCATTTTGAAGCCACCAGAGTTCCGGCAGAAACATCATCACCAAGTTCCGTATTTTTCTTCCCTGATTTCGACCCAGCTCAAATGGTAACTCATTCTTGTTTCCTTTTTGTGTTTTTGTTTGTAGCCATGTCCATACTTAGAATTTAGTTTAGATTATATTTTTCTTTTAGATATTTAGTGTTGTTTCAGTTTTCGATATCTTATTATTTATGACTTGTTTGTTTTCAGATTAGTTTAATCGCATGTGTTTTAGGGTAATTGAATCAAGCTTAATTAATTTAGCGATTTGGCTGGTTTTAATTAGTAAGTTGTTTCTGTCTCATTTGATCTTTGATTTGGTCTTGATTGTTTGATTGCTGATGTTTGAATGTCAACTGGAATTAAAGGGGTGAAAGAGTAATAATAGAAACTTTAAGGGAGTAATTGGAAATCAAAATTGGGGAATCTTGGGTAGTGATATAAGGAACTATTAAATGGGGGACTAAAGTGCAATAACTTGATTAAGTTAAATTAGATTTTTGGAAAAGGTAAATTTTCAGAAGTTTAAAAGAGAAAATGAAAAGAAACTTCTAGAAAGGGACATCTGTCCCAATATGGCTGAGATAAGATGCTAAATTTATATACAGCTGTCCATTTTCTGGTAAAAAAGATGACAATTCCCTAATTTTAAGGGAAGGCTGGCAGATTCCCTCAATCTCTCTCTCATTCCCTATCATGAGCACATGCTCACATTCTATAAAAGGGACTATACACTCCTCACACACAGACATGTTAATCATTTGCATATTCACCCACAAAAAAGATAGAGAATTCACTCTTGATTGTTTCCATTTTTTCTACTCTCATACTGATTTCTTTTCCAAAAGACAGTTTGGGATTCCATTTTAATACAAAAAATGAAGATTTAGGATCCATCTTAATCTCTTGCTTGCTTTCCCATATTACTGGAATTTTCTGGATTTCTGGGTTTGAGGTTTTAAGGTTGTTGTCTGTTTGCTTTCTGCTGCTGTTTTCTTGCTGCTACTTCTTCCCAGTTATTCAGAGACTTATTTTCTTCTTCTCTTTCTTTGTTGCTGTTAAGGTATGTGATTGATAGCTTCAAATAATGTAGTTGTTTTTTGAATATCACATTGCTTTGAAATTTCAGTTGTTTGTTCACTTCATGTATACTGAATGCTCTTTTTCATATTTGATTGCGAATTTAAGTTTGGTTTAAAGTATCTGATGTGGCGAATGTCTCAAACCTTAATGAAATTTGAGTGATAATAAAAACAATCATGAAACCAGTTCTGTTTTCTTAACCTTTGATTGTCAAAGTTTGAGCCATTATTGATGGATTTATTATACATGAAGTTCTGATATTCCCTAAATGTCTGTGGTTCCAGAAGCTTAATAGCACCGTTTTTTTTTCTAATGTAAAATCTTGCCCCTTCAAAATCATTTTGTTTGGTATTGTTAGTGTTTGGTAATGCAGGAGATTATGAATGCTTGGCACAAGGCTCAGATTTACGAATCTAGCCACTGGTTGGTTAGCTTTTGTAAATGATAAGTAGCTTTAAGAATATTGCTAAGTTGTTATTAGTTGTTCACAGGAAGATTCAAATATCAATTTGATTCTGGCCTATGCAGACTATATTTCTTAATTTAGTTTAAGGCCTGTAATTACTTGTAGAGTGTAATTAAGTCACTTATTACTGATGATGTATAAAAAATATATTCATGCTTAGTTTAATTCATAGATGTTTCAATTTTATTTATGATGATGTGTGAAAAGGTTTAGCTTCTAACTGCTGGGTTTGATATAGCAGCCCAGATGTTTTGCCTAGAGTTTGGGAATTTGGGCGTATTTCGTTTGAATATACTTGGGCCTATGTGCGAATTAAAGGTCCTGACAGATTTATTGCTCACTTTAATACAAGATAATAATGTGAATGAGTCCCCTCTTTTGAAATTTAGTTTTTTCAACCTTTAAACCATTTCTTTAGCTGAATTATGTCCATTTTGGAATCCAAATGTGTGGCCTTGATGAAATTTTATCCAACTAAAATAAGGCTAGTTCTGTTTTAATTTAGACGAATCAAGAATTTAGCCTTTATGAATGAACCAAAATCTCAAATTCCAATAGCTCATTTACCACAATATGCGGCTCCCCAAAATCCCAAATGTAGGAAATAAACAATTCTCAAATATCGTAGTTTACTTTAGGCGCGTAATTAAATCATCACGGCTATGGGTACGATTCCCATGGCATAGTCGTGATACATAATCTCCAATTCGGGTGCTCATTTCATGTGACCCAACCATAAATTTAAACAATAATAAAAGTAAACATGTTACAGATCACGGGTACTGTTCACGTGACGCGATTCGCAATGTGTACAAAAGCAAACGAGTGCGCGACATCGGGACTTGTTCAAACAAATTCCATAAATATTAAAAGCGGTTAAAAGATAAAATGCACAATAGGTTTTAAACATGTAATAAATCAGATAATTAGGCCAATTATTAATAATTAACCGACCGTGCTAAAACCACGGAACTCGGGAGTGCCTCAAACCTTCTCCCGGGTTAACAGAATTATTTACCCGATCTTCTGTATTCGCGGACCATCAATAAGAGTCAATTTCCTTAATTTGGAATTTTAAAATGAACAGGTTACTTGGGACACCATAACAAATATTCCAAGTGGCGACTCTGAATTAAATAAATAATCTCATTTCGAATAATGTCACTTTAATTGGAAAAACTCCCCTATCCCCTCGGGAAAAAGGAGGTGTGATAAATTGAAAGTTTAGTTATTGTATATGAATATAGAGACCCCATAAACTCAACGTTTAATGCTCATGTAAGTGATGATGATGGGCGCCTTACAAATGCGGATTGGGCTAATGTTAAAATGCTTGTAGAGTTTTTAGAAAAAAAATATTTTGCTATAAATACATTATCGGGGCAATATTATCCAATTATTTCTAACTGTTTAGTTTATATTACAGAACTTGCAAATTTGTTTGCTCATTCTTTAGAGGGTTGAGAAATATATCAACTTGCTATTGATTCTATGAGAAAAAAAATTTAAAAATATTTTTTCCCTATTCCCCCTATTTATGGTGTTGCTGCCTTGTCAAATCCGACTATGAAATTAGGAGGTCCTCAATTTTGGTATGAAACTGTTTATAATGATTTAGCACTTGAAGAAGAGGAGTTGTCTAAACTTCCGGAAGCAATAACCTCAATTAAAATAGATGCTCAAACTATTTATAATGCTTATCAAGTTACATTAGATCAGGCTAGACCAAATGGTCCAACTCCTTCTTCTTCCGATTCTCAATCATCTAAAAAAACTGCGGGAGTAAGCGCACTTAGTGCTTTGGCGGGGGTTCTCAAGGTTCTACTACTAGTGATTTTTCACAACTAAATGAGCTTAAAGTTTATTTGTCACAGGGAATTGGAAGTGAATCCCGACGGCTCCTTTAATATTTTGGAATTGTGGAAGGACAAAGAAAAATACTTTTCGATTCTTTTAAGGATGGCCCGAGACATTTTAAATATTCAAGCTTCAATAGTAACATCGGAGAGCGCTTTCAGTCAAGCAAGACTTTAACTTGGTGATTATATAGTGTCTATGAGGAAAAGCTTGGAAAAATCAGTACTTTTCATAGATTGGATCCGTTCGGAAAGAAGAAAGTTTGGACTCGCTGAATCACAACCAGAGGTAGACGAAGCTTACGAAGAAATGCTAGTTGAACTTGCGGAGGATTTTGCTTTGCCCGGAAGCGGCGATGACCAAGCTTCTTTTTCGCCACTACCAATAGAAATTTCTCCGGACCTTAATCGATTTATGAAGTTTGTAAGAGATACCATGTAACTTGTATGAATAAAAATTAGTATGTATTATGTAACTTGTATTTTGGCACATCTTGATTAGTTTCTTTTTCTTCTCAATGGTAGTATTAGCACCTTGTTGTGCTCATTCCATAGGGGGGAGGGAGACTAAAAAAGATATTGTCATAATTTTTTAATTCTATAATAAAATTATAACACATTGCTTTGAATATCACTTTACAATATTTTTGTCTTTAAATTTGAATTAAAACATTTAGCTCACAATTCTATAATATAATTATCACGTCCCAACCTCGAGGAGCGCGACCGGCGCTCCACCGAGTGAACCCGATTGAGCAAGCCTATTAAACCTTTCTTACCCAACTCATTCATAATCTAAAAAGGGAACGCATCACCATTTGTTAAACAGGGGAGAGATCAGTTATATAAATACATAAACGTTGCTAGTTCATTTTTCCTTATATACATTATGTCATAGTTAAGTTTTCAAAAGCATATACGGTTTACAATTTAGTGGAAAAGAGTTTCAAACTAAAACTTGTTCCAATGACCACCCCGGCATCCATACATGACCCACATAAACGTCTACGGAACCTCTAAAGGTACAAGAGACCAACATGACAATTCCGGCAACAAGGCCCCGGCTATACCTCAAAATGTAAAAACTTATACAAAAGAAGACCTACATGACCCCTAGAAGAAATGGGGCTCACCAAGACTGCTTTGAGGAGAGAAAGAGAGCACCACTATCTGCGATCGGCGTTATCTGCGATGGAGCTACCTACATCCATTCAAAGATGTAGCGCCCTCGGCAAAAGGGACGTCAGTACTGTCGAATAGTACTAGTATGTAAGGGCAAACACCAATCTTAATAGAATGAACAGTGAAATAAAGAGAAGACAGTCATGATAATCAAAAAGTGCTTCACAAAATACAAAGAAAACACCAAGTAAGGATCACATACTTTTCGAGTTAATCTTTCCGTCTTTTTAGATTACTAATCTTTAGTGCCAAGTGCCACAACTCACAATGCCACCGTGTTTTTATATGGAGTCCGGTCTCGGCCCGACCGGCAAAGCCATATCAAGTGAGACATATCCATATCCACAATGTAAATCAATAATTCCAACACAAATGCCACCATGTGTACAACATGGCGTCCGATCTCGGCCCGATCGGCTAAGCCATCTCACTTGAGACATAACCTCTTTCAATTGTTCACTCAATTCATATTTCTTTCCCATCTTTCATTACATGGCACAAATAGCCTCATTTATTAAGTAGTTCCTGGCACTTGGGCACATTTTACAATTCAAGTCTTTCCCTTTTTATTCGTTCAAATAACATCATCATTCATGTCGATAAGTACCATCACATAAGGTATTGCACACATAATGGAAGGAGTTTGAAAAATCATAATTACGTTCTCAAATAGCATGATGACATGGTAAATATCTAGAACAATTAGGGAGCATAAATCTTTCAATCCAACACACTAAGGCAAACAATTCTAGTATGATCAAGTCGAAACTTGCACCAATTATTCGGACACCAGGAGTTCGATTCTAAGAAGAAGCGAGTTAGCCATACATACCTCAATCGAGCTTCTTTGATCTACAATTATCCGGAACTCTTAGCAACCTAAATCTATTTTTAGCAATATAACAAGTTGAACCAAAATTAGGAAGGCTTTCATGGTTTTAGCCCACTAAGTGTGTATTAAGGTTTCAAGGTTCTTTTCGTAGGATGTTTCATCTTTTATGACCCATTCATCTCCATTCTTATCTTAAATTCTCCCTACACCCTTTTATCTTACATGCATGCAATGTAATCACCCCCATCCCCATAAAGTATCACTCTAGTACCCCATTATAGCTATGTTTGAAATTAAGAGCTGAGGTGATGAAGTACCTTTTAGGATGAAGAATTTGGTGCCTTACTTGAATATTTGCAAAGCTTTAAGTGATGATTGAAGATCAATTTGATGAAAATTAGGCCCTCCCTCTAGAACTCTCTCTCTTACTCTAGAAAATATCAGAAAATGGGCTCAAATAGGTCTAAATGGGTGTTTTAACGGAATGGGGGTCGAGTTTTAAATTAGTAAAATGGATGCCCTGACACAGGTCTACGGTCGCATATGCGACCGCATAATGGTTATGCGATCCGCAAAGTGACCACAGAAATAGCCCTCAGGGGCTTGAATTTTCTGACTGTGTATGCGACCAATATGCGGTCCACATACCTATTCTACGGTCGCATAATGCACCGCAAAGCTCCCTTTCGCAAAAGTTCAAGGCAGATATGCGATCAGTATGCGGTCCGTAAAGCGATTATGCGATCGCATAATTGGGCCGCATAACTGGCCTTAAAATTGGCCAATTTTCTGCTTCACTCTGTGGCCATTATGCGGTCCGCAGAGTGGTTATGCGGCCGCCTAATGGGCCCCAGAAACGCATTCTTCTGTGAAATATTTTCCTCTAAGTCCATAGGGTACCGTTCAATCCAAATATTCTGAACCGCAGGAATCTATCTCAGCACTATGAAACCCTGAGTTTTTGGTTTAAAGTTTTACAAGTCCTTACATCCTCCTCCACTTAAGATCATTCGTCCCCGAATGATGATCAAGGTTCACTTAACACAGTTTCAGTTATACCACATACCATCAGCCCCAAATTTGCCTAACTTCCTAATTTTCTGAAGCGTTTTGCCAGAGTTTCCTTTGTATTTAGACCTATCCACCTGCCAGAGAGCCCCCCGAAACACACCTTAGCAACATATATAGGATTAAATGACACAACAGAATGCAAAATAACACAAACCGAAGCCTCGTGGGGGACATATAACTAGAAAAGAGTGTCTTTATATTAGCCGAACAAGTGATACAAAATTTAGGGGGGGGGACAACTTTGTAGAGCTATTACATGGCTATTCAAATAAATGAGGGTACTTCTTTTTCATTTCATTCTCGGCTTCCCAAGAAGCTTCTTCGACTTGCTGGTTTCGCCATAATACCTTTACGAATGCAATTTCTTTGTTCCTTAACTTTCGGACCTGTCTATCAAGGATAGCAACCGAAATCTCTTCATATGAAAATTCTTCACTAACCTCGATGGTCTCAACCGGCACAATAGCGAACGGATCTCCAACTACCTTCTTTAACATGGACACATGGAATACCTGGTGCACCAATGACATATCAGGTGGTAGCTCAAGCTTGTACGCCACCTGACCTATTCTTTGAATGATTCTATACGGCCCGACATACCTCTGACTTAATTTTCCTTTCTTTCCAAACCGCATAATCCCCTTCATGGGAGATACCTTCAAGAACACCAATCATCTTCCTTGAACTCTAAGTCTCTGCAACGAACATCCGAATAGGCGTTTTGATGAATCTGAGCAGTTTTCAACTGCTCTTTTATGATCTTAACCTTTTCCATAGCCTGATGCACAAGGTCTGGTCCTATTAGTTCAGCTTCTCCAATATCGAACCACCCAATCGGCGATCTACATCTTTTACCATACAAGGCCTCAAACGGCGCCATCTGAATACTTGCATGAAAGTTGTTGTTACAAGCAAATTCTATGAGCGGCAAATGATCATCCTAGCTACCCTTTAAGTAAAGCACACAAGCATGCATCATGTCCTAAAGCGTCTGAATAGTCCGCTCTACTTTCCCGTCAGTCTGTGGATGGAAAGTCGTGCTAAGATTTACCTACGTACCCAAACCTTGCTGAAATTTCTTCCAGAAATTAGCTGTGAACTGGGACCCTCGATCGGAAATGATGGAAACTGGAGTGCCGTGAAGCCTAACTATCTCCTTGATATACAATTGAGCATACTATTCCGCTGTGTCGGTGGATTTAACCGGCAAGAAGTGAGCTGATTTCGTGAGTCGATCCACGATCACCCAAATTGAATCGAACTTACGCGGAGTGCGCGGTAACCCTATATCAAAATCTATATTGATCATTTCTCATGTACACATTGGAATTTCTATACTCTATGCTAACCCATCGGGCCTTTGATACTCGGCCTTCACCTGTTGACAGTTTGAACATTTTGACACAAAGTCCGCCACAACCTCTTCATGTCACTCCACTAGTAAACTTCCTTGAGGTCATGATACATTTTAGTAGAACCTGGGTGCATGGAATATCTAGAAGTATGAGCTTCTGCCATGATTCTTTCCCGAAGACCATCTACGTTTGTAACACTTAGTCATCCTGGGTAACGTAATGCACTGTCATCCATGCCAAGAGAAAAAGCCGTAGTCTTATGTTTATGAATTCCTTCCTTCAGCTGCACCAACACTGGATCATTGTACTGTTTCTCCTTGACTTCCGCCACAAGTGATGATTTCACCCTATTTCGCACAATCACTCCCCCTTCATTAGAGTCCGCAAGACGAACTCCCAAACTGGCCAACTGGTGAACCTCCCGGGCCAAGGGTCTTTGACATGCCTCCACGTGAGCCAAACTACCCATATATTTTCGACTAAGAGCATCTGCCACCACATTAGCTTTCCCCGGATGATACAAAATGTCGATGTCATAATATTTGAGCAACTCAAGCCAACTTCTCTACCTTAAGTTCAATTCCTTCTCTTTGAAAATGTATTGAAGACTATTGTGGTCCGTGAATACATCTACATGGAGTCCATATAAATAATGTCGCCAAAGTTTTAATGCAAAAACAACCGCCGCAAGCTCTAAGTCATGAGTTGGATAGTTCTTTTCATGATTCTTAAATTGCCTTGAAGCATATGCTATAACCTTACCATGTTGCATTAGTACACACCCAATACCGATCCTTGAAGCATCGTAATACACCACAAACCCCTCGGTACCCTCTGGCAGGGTCAATACCGGCACCGAAGTCAATCTTGATTTCAATTCCTGGAAGCTCCTTTCACAAGCATCGGACCACTAGAACTTAACCGCATTCTGTGTTTATTTAGTCAATGGAGAGGCAAGAGTGGAGAACCCCTCCACGAACCTCCTATAATACCAGGCCAAACCCAAGAAACTGCGAATCTCTGTTGGAGTAGTAGGTCTAGGCCAATCCTTCACCATTGCAATCTTTTGAGGATCAACCTTAATTCATTCTCTGGAGACGACATGACCCATGAATGTAACAGATTCAAGCCAAAATTCACATTTCGAGAACTTTTCATACAATTGGTATTGATGAAGAGTCTGCAGAACTGCCCTGAGGTGGTCGGCATGATCCTCTCGACTTCGTGAATATACAAGGATGTTGTCAATGAATACTATCACAAAGGAGTCAAGAAACGGCTTGAAGACTCGATTCATAAGATCCATTAAAGCTACCGGAGCATTTGTTAGCCCGAAAGACATTACCAAAAATTCAAAGTGCCATACCGGGTTCTGAAAGCTGTTTTTAGAATATCCTGCTCCCTTACCTTCAATTGATGGTACCCGGACTGCAAATCAATTTTGGAGAAGAACTCAGCACCTTGTAATTGATCAAACAAATCATCTATTATAGACAATGGGTATTTGTTTTTTATTGTGACTCTGTTGAGTTGCCGGTAATTAATACACATCCGCAACTATCCATCTTTCTTTCTGACAAAGAGAACCGGTACGCCCCAAGGTGACACACTCGGTCGGATGAAACCTTTCTCTAGCAAATCCCTTAGTTGTTCCTTTAGCTCTTTTAATTCTGTCGGTACCATTCTATAAGGTGGAATGGATATAGGCTACGTGCCTAGCATCACATCAATCCCAAAATCAATCTCCCTGTCTGGAGGAATTCCAGGGAGCTCATACGGAAAGACATCAGGGAATTCATTCACAATTGGCACAGATTCAAGGGTAGGCACCTCAGCAGTGGTATCCGTAACTCGGACCAAATGATAAATACACCCCTTCGTGATCATCTTCGTGGCCTTAAAGCAGGGAATAAACCTACCTTTTGGCATAATATTATTCCCCTCCCACTCAACAGCTGGCTCGTTAGGAAACTCAAGCCTCATAATTCTGGTTCGGCAGTCGAGTTTGGAAAAACATGAATAAAGCCAGTCCATTCCCATGATCACATCAAAACTAATCATCCCCAGTTCAATGAGATCGGCCATGGTATCCCGACCATACACTATGACAACACAATCTCTATAAACCCGAGTGGCCGTAATAGACTCTCCAACCAGAGTAGATACAGAGAACGACTCATGAAGCTGTTTTGGTTCTATCCCAAAGCTCGTAGCAACATACGGAGTAACATAGGACAAAGAAGATCCAGGATCAATAAGGGCATACACATCATCAGATTGAACAGTCAATATACCTGTGACGACATCTGGGGGAAGCCTCTACACTCTGTCGACCACTCATAGCATAGAACTGGCTGGGTACTCCCGAACTCTATGCACCACCCCTGGCTGCACCACGCCCTGCGGGTGCTGGAGAGCCTCGAGCTGGAGGGGGTGCTGAAGATTTAGCAGTTGTAGGACTGGATGACTGAGCTGTGCCACTGCATGTACCCTGACGGGATGCGCGACACTCCCTCTGAATATGGCCTCTCATTCCACATTCGTAACATACTGGCATGTCCAGGTAGCATACTCCCGAATGTATCCTCCCACACTTAAGGGATGAGGCCCTCTGCTGCTGCTGGAATCTCCCTCCTGATCAGCCCTGATGTTGGGACCCCCTGCTGCCCTGACCGTGCCTAAAGTGACTCCCTTGCTGCTGACCGTGCCCTGATGGTGGGGCACTAGCTGAAGACTGATCATAAGACTGGGACGACCCTGATGATCCTCCCTGAAAAGCTGATCTCCCACCTCCGAATGAATCCCCAAGGTTGCTCGCTGATCGGGCCCTACTACTACTTTCTTGTCCATCCTGAGCTTTAACTTTCGAGCCTCCGTAGCTTGGGCAAATACCACCATCTTTCTACAGTTCATGTCAGAATTTAGAGAAGCTGTGGAAGCCTCATTAATAACCAAAGGGCTAAGTCCCTGCACAAATCGACACACCCTAGCCTCTATAGTCGGCATCATATGAACAATATACTTTGATAGGCGCACGAACTCCATGTGATACTCCCACACATTCTTACTACCCTATTTAAGGGTCTCAAACTCCATAGCACGGGCTGCCTTAGTCTCGGCAGGAAAGAAATAGTCTATGAAGGCATCCGCGAACTCACTCCATCTCGCCAGAGGGCTCCCCTCCTCACGGGAATCCTCCCATATCTCAAACTAGGAATATGCCACCCCTTTCAGATGATAGGAGGCCAGCTCTGCTCTCTATGTCTCCGTAGCACGCATAACTCGGGGAGTCTTATGCATCTCATCAATTAAATCCTGAGGGTATGCCCCGGGATCAGTACCTGTGAACAGTGGAAGGTCTAACTGAAGCAACATGTTTACCCTGGAACCGGGAGAATCTCCTTGCAAGCTAAATGGGGTGGGTGCAATATTTGACCTCCGAGCACGGGAAGCTACTAACTGAGTCAGCATCTGAATATCTCCCCTAAGATCCCCATCAGAAATACCGGGACCGGGAGCTGGGGCTGGAGATGGAACAAGTATATCGGTGGGAGTGATTGCGGCACTCTCTGCGGGTGTAGGAACTGGGGTAGTCTGTTCTGAAGTAGACAAATCAGGCAGTGTGATAGTAGAGGGATTATTCTCACCAGTATTATCAAGTAGGGAATCAACAACCACTCCTGGGGTGGCATTGGCTTCTTGGCCAATTCTCGCTCTCTTCTTAGGTGCCATTTACTGAAAGTTAGAACAATGCACGAGTTAGAGGAAAACAACCTCATATTTCCGCTTTATCGTACGATATAGAACAACAATGAAGGGTATCATTCCGAAATATCCAAGTAGCCCCCTAATTATAGATGTGGTCGACAACACACCGATAAGAAGGGCTCTACTAGATACGGCTCCGAGACATCCTAGGACACTTTAAAACCTTAGGCTCTGATACCAAGTTTGTCACGCCTCAACCTCGGGGAGCGCGACCAACGCTCAACCGAGTGAACTTGGTCGAGCAAGCCAATTAAACCTTTCCTATCCGACTCATTCATAATCCAAAAGGGAACGCATCACCATTTGTTAAACAGGGGAGAGATCAGTTATATAAATATATAAACGTTGCTAGTTCACTTTTCCTTATATACATTATGTCATAGTTAAGTTTCCAAAAGTACATACGGTTTACAATTTAGTGGAAAAGAGTTTCAAAATACAACTTGATCCAATGACCACCCCGACATCCATACATGACCCACATAAACGTCTACGGAGCCTCTAAAGGTACAAGAGACCAACATCATAATGCTGGCAATAAAGCCCCGGCTATACCTCAAAATATAAAAACTTATACAAAAGAAGAACTACATGACCCTTGGAATAATGGGGCTCACCAAGACTGCTTTGAGGAGAGAAAGAGAGCACCACTATATGCGATCGACACTATCTGCGATGGAACCACCTACATCCATTCAAATATGTAGCGCCCCCAGCAAAATGGACGTTAGTAATGTCGAATAGTACTAGTATGTAAGGAAAAACACCAATCTTAGTAGAATGAACAGTGAAACAAAGAGAAGACAATCATGATAATCAAAAAGTGCTTCACAAAATACAAAGAAAACACCAAGTAAGGATCACATACTTTTCGAGTTAATCTTTCCGTCTTTTTAGATTAATAATCTTTAGTGCCAAGTGCCACAACTCACAATGCCACCGTGTTTTTACACAAAGTCCGGTCTCGGCCCGACAGACTAAGCCATCTCAAGTGAGACATATCCATATCCACAATATAAATCAATAATTCCAACACAAATGCCACCATGTGTACAGCATGGCGTCCGATCTCGGCCCGATCTTTCATTACATGGCACAAACAACCTCATTTATTAATTAGTTCCTTGCACTTGGACACATCTTACAATTCAAATCTTTCCCTTTTTATTCGTTCAAATAACATCATCATTCATGCCGATAAGTACCATCACATAAGGCATTGCACACATAAGGGAAGGAGCTTGGAAAATCATAATTATGTTGTCAAATAGCATGATGACATGGTAAACATCTAGAACAATTAGGGAGCATGAATCTTTCAACCCAACACACTAAGGCAAACAATTTTAGTATGATCAGGTTGGAACTTACACCAATTATTCGGACACCAGGAGTTCAATTCTAAGAAGAAGAGAGTTAGCCATACATACCTCAATCGAGCTTGTTTGACTCTACAATTATTCGGAACTCTTAGCAACCTCAATATATTTTTAGCAATATAATAAGTTGAATCAAAATTAGGAAGTCATTCATGGTTTTAGCCCCACTTGAACATTTTATCAAATACTAAGTGTGTATTAAGGTTTCAAGGTTCTTTTCATGGGAGGTTTCATCTTTCATAACCCATTCATCTCCATTTTTAGCTTACATTCTCCCTACACCCTTTTATCTTACATGCATGCAATGTAATCACCTCCATCCCCATGAAGTATCACACTAGTACCCCATTATAGCTATGTTTGGAATTAAGAGCTGGGGTAATGAAGTCTTACGTTTTAGGATGAAGAATCTGGTGCCCTACTTGAATATTTCCAAAGCTTTAAGTGATGATTGAAGATCAATTTGATGAAAATTAGGCCCTCCCTCTAGAACTCTCTCTCTTACTCTAGAAAATATCAGAAAATGGGCTCAAACAGGTCTAAATGGGTGTTTTAACGGAATGGGGGTCGGGTTTTAAATTAGTAAAATGGGTGCCCCGACACAGGTCTACGGTCGCATATGCAACCGCATAATGGTTATGCGGTCCGCAAAGTGACCGCAGAAATAGCCCTCAGGGGCTTGAATTTTCTGACTATGTATGCGACTAGTATGCGGTCTGCATACCTGTTCTGTGGTCGCATAATGCACCGCAGAACTCCCCTTCACAAAAGTTCAAGGCAGATATACGATCAGTATATGGCCCGCAAAGCGATTATGCGATCGTATAATTAGGCCGCATAACTGGCCTCAAAATTGGCCAATTTTCTGCTTCACTCTGCTGCCATTATGCGGTCCGCAGAGTGGTTATGCGGCCACATAATGGATCGCAGAAATGCATTCTTCTGTGAAACATTTTTCTCTAAGTCCGTAGGTTACCGTTCAATCTAAAAAGTCCGAACCGCAGGAATCTTTCTCGGCACCACAAAACCATGAGTTTTTGGTTTAAAGTTTTACGGGTACTTACAATAATTTACAAGGAATTGTCTTAGATATTTTTATTAGCATCTTTTTTTCTCTAACTTCTATTAAATTTAAAAAACAAATATATCTGTTGGGACCACTTAGGCCCAGGACCGGCCCACTTAGCCCGAGACCATTAGTTCGTGGGCTCGGTCCCAGGCCGGTTCCTACAAAAGGACTACCAAGACCGGGACCGCGAAGCCCGTTTAAATTGGGACCAGCCCACCTATCCCACTTAGGCCCGGGACCGGCCCACATACCACCTTTGGTCAAACTCCCAAATTTCTTAACTTTACTAGTCTCTCAACCAATGATCCAAAAATACACCCAAGCCCCTCGGGACCTGTCAAATCATACCAACAAGTCCTAAAATATCATACAAACTTAGTCGAAACTTCAAATCATGTCAAACAATGCTAGAACCACGAATCATACATCAATTCAAGCTTACTGAAACTAAAAATTTCCAACTTCTACATTCGATGCCGAAACCTATCAAATCAATTTCGATTGACCTCAAATTTTGCACACAAGTCATAAATTACATAACAGATCTATAAAAATTTTCAGAACTGGATTCCGACTCTGATATCAAAAAGTCAACTCCCCAGTCAAACTTCCTAAAAATTCAACTTTCGCCATTTCAAGCAAACTTTCACTACGGACTTTCAAATAATTTTTCGGACACGCTTCAAAGTCCAAAATCACCATACGGAGCTATTGGAATCATCAAAACTCTATTTTGGGGTCGTTTTCACATAATTCACTATCCAGTCAATTATTTTAACTTAAGCTTCCAAAACAAGAATTGTTCTTTCAATTAAATCTTGAATCATCCGAAAAACCAAACTTAACCACCCTCGCAAGTCATAATACACATTTCAAAGAAGCTCGAGACCTTAAGCAATCGAACGGAATGCGAATTCTCAAAATGATAAGTCGGGTTATTATAATTTCTGAATGCTTTAAATTGAAAAACAAAGAAAAGCATACAGAAAAGAAAAATGAGCACAAAAATATTGGCACTACTGAAACAAGTGTAGCTGCTGATGAGACTGAGGGAACTATTTTTTTAGCAACTAATAATTGTTTCAAATCTAACAATGAGTGAATTTCAGATTCGAGTTGTTCTTATCATATGTGTCCCAATCGGGATTTATTTACCACATATGAATCTACTGGAGGTGGAGTTGTCTTGGTGGGCACCAATGCTGCCTGTAAAATTATTGGAAAAGGTACAGTCCGAATCAAAATGCACGATGGTGTGGTGAGAACTCTCACCGATGTTAGACATGTTCCTGACTTGAAGAAAATCTCATCTCTTTGGGCACTCTAGAATCTCTTGGGTGCAATTACACAGGTGAAGGTGGAGTTCTGAAAATTTCTCATGGTGCTCTTGTGATCATGAAAGCATGCAGATTTGTTATGTTGTATACTTTTTTGGGATCTACTGTTACAGGTGTTGCTGCAGTTTCAATATCAGATAAATCAGATTCTGACATCATCAAATTGTGACATATGCTATTGAGGTATATGAGTGAAAAAGGTCTTTCTATCCTCAGCAAAAGAGGTCTCTTATGTGGCCAAAGTACCGGAAATATGGATTTCTGTGAACATTATGTGTTCGGGAAGCAGAAAAGAGTCATCTTAAAATCTCCAGTGATTCATAGAACAAAAGGTACTTTGGATTATATTCATTCAGATCTTTAGGGTCCTTCACGTACCCCATCAAAAGGTGGTGTCAGGTATATGTTAACTTTCATTGATGATTATTCAAGGTAAGTTTGGGTTTATTTCCTGAAAAATAAAACTAATATTTTCTTAAATTTCAAACAATGAAAAGTTTTGATTGAGAAGCAAACAGGAAAACATGTTAAGAGGCTAAGAACAAATAATGGCTTGGAATTTTGTAATGATGAATTCAACAAATTTTGCAATAATGAAGGAATTGCTCGACATCGTACTGTAAGAATGGNTTATAGAAAATATGGACATTAGGATAATAAGGGAGATGAGTGCACGACTCCAAACCAAAAGCAAGTTGGTGTACACAACAAATTTAATTTGTCTAATGAAAGGTCATTTAATTTTATTAAATTGCAATAGAGGTACAAGAAATTCCCATTAGATGTGTATAAGAGACAGCTTTTGGAAAGGGCTCGTTGCATGATTTCAAATGTTGGGTTGACAAACGCCTTTTGGGCAGAAGCTATCTCTACAGCTTGTTATATTGTCAACCGAGCTCCTTCTGCACCTTTGAACTTTAAGACTCCAGAGGAAATGTGGTCAGGTACTCCTGCTAATTATTCTGATTTAAAGATATTTGGTTGCCCTGCATACATGCATGTAAATGATGGAAAATTAGAGCCAAGGGCTAAAAAGTGCATTTTCCTTGGGTATGCATCTGGGGTGAAAGGATACCGACTATGGTATCCTGATCCCACGACACCAAAATTTATAATTAGCAGAGACGTAACCTTTGATGAATCCTCTATGTTAAATTCTAGAAAAGAGTCTTCTAGTTCTTGTAATACAGATAAATGAAAGAGTACACAGAACCAGGTGGAGATTGAGATTGGCATTCCTTCTAAGCCAAGCTCATCAGCTTTGGAGCAAAATACAGCTGAAACTCCTGAAGTTAAGACAGAAGCTGAAATTCCTGAAGTTGAGACTCCTGAAGTTGAACCAGAAGAAGAGGCGTATTCTATAGCCAAACATAGACCAAGAAGAGAAGGTAAACAACTATTAAGGTTTGGAGATTATGTTGCATTTACTTTTTCAGTTGCACAGAAAACTGAAAAAATTGGAGAACCATCAAAATATTCAGAAGCAGTTTCTGGTGCTGACTAAGCCAAGTGGATGATTGCAATGAATGAAGAAATTGAGTCTCTCCACAAGAATGGTACTTGGTCTCTTGTGAAGCCGGCATCAGGAGAAAGAATTATTGGTTGCAAATGGGTCTTCAAGAAAAAGGTTGGCATTCCAAGGGTTAAAGATGCAAGGTATAAGGAGCAATTAGTTACAAAGGGTTGTAGTTAGGTACAAGGAGTTAATTTTAATGATATTTTCTCACTTGTAGTTAAACATAGCTCTATTCATGTCTTGCTTGCCTTCATTGCCATGTATGATTTGGAATTAGAACAACTTGATGTTAAGATAGCTTTCTTACATGGCAAACTTGAGAAACAAATATACATGCATCAACCTGAAGGATTTGAATTTGAAGGAAAAGAAGATCATGTTTTCTTGTTGAAGAAATCCTTATACTGATTAAAGTGGTCTCCAAGACAATGGTATAGAAGGTTTGATTCATTTATATTGGGTCATGGTTATTTGAGGAGCATGTATGATATTTGCGTTTACTTCCGGAAGTTAAATGATGGTTCATTTGTGTACTTATTACTTTATGTTGATGACATGCTCATTGCTGCTAAGGATTTAACAGAAATTCATAATTTGAAAAGTCAGCTGAAAAGTGAATTTGAGATGAAACATTTCGGAGCATCTAAGAAAATCCTTGGCATGGAGATCAAAAGAGATCGAAAATCCAACAGGCTATTCCTGACCCAGAAGAAGTACTTGGAGAAAGTCTTGGAGAGGTTTGGCATGAAAGATGCTAAACCAGTTAGTACCCCTCTTGCTACTCATTTTAAGTTATCAGCTGCTCAGTCCCCGCAGTCAGAGGAAGAAGAGAGGTACATGGAACATGTTCCTTATTCCAGTGCAGTCGGCAATATTATGTAGGCAATGGTTTGTACACGTCCAGACATTTCACAAGTAGTGAGCATGGTAAGCCGGTATATGGCTTGCCTTGGTAAAGCACATTGACAAGTTGTGAAATTGATTCTCAGATACTTGCGAGGTACTTCAAACACATGTTTTGAATAAATACTAACATATTGGTTGGTTTTGTAGACTCAGATTATGCAGGTGATCTTGACAAATGAAGATCACTGACAAGCTATGTATTTTGTATTGGTGGTTGCACTATTAGTTGAAAAGCTACATTACAACATGTAGTAGCTTTATATACTACCGAAACAGAATATATGGCAGTGACCGAGGCAATCAAAAAAGCCTTATAGTTGAAGGGTCTATTTGCGGAACTCAGTTCACACCAAGGTGGTCTTACCATTTTATGTGATAGTCAAAGTGCCATTCACTTGACTAAAGGATGAAGCACATTGATATAAAGTATCATTTCATCTGAGAAACCATTGCTGAAGGAAAAGTCTCTGTTCAGAAGATCAACACTAGAGACAATCATGCTGACATGTTCACAAAACCTCTTCTAGTGTCCAAGTTCAAGCTTTGCCTGAACTTGATTGGCATTTATAAAGAATGATTTTGCCCGTTGGGGTTTTTGCGGAGAAGGTGGAGCAAATTTACTATATATAAGCAAAAATTAGGCCAAGGTGGAGATTTATAATATGACCATTAATTTGGCTTCTTCTCAAGTGGAGGCCAAATTTTCATGACATTTGCCAAGACATAATATCTACTATAACAAAATTTGTGGATCATGATATTTGTCATGACATAATATCCACTATTAGGCCAAGGATTTCTTGCTATAAATAGAGGAGCTTCTCCTCATTTGTAAACACACCAATTCAAGAGCTTTTCACTCTTGTCTTTCTTTCTCCTCCTTTATTTCATTATAGAGTATTTTGTAAGAGAGTGAGTGTTGGAAAACACTTGTGTGAACCCTTTCTTTGGAGTGATCTTGTGAGGTTATTCTCTTGGGGTATTTGGGACTAATTAGAGTATTTACTCTAATTTTGTACTCTCTTTTGTACTCTTGTTGGTATAGTAAAATTGCTCCTCTCCGCTTGTGAACGTAGGCCACCTTGACCGAACCACGTTAAATTTGTGTCTTCTTTATCTTCTTTAATTGTGTTATTATCAACTGCATTATCTTTATTATTGTCATTATAACATTATTTGGTTAAATTTCGCACTACCCGATTTAGTAAGTCTTCACTGAGAAAAATTAGGGCTTAAGGTCATTTCATAAATTTTTGTCTGATCGAAGAGTCATTGAACTATTTAGTAGTATCACACAAACATAGGTAAAGTTAAAAAACAATCATTTTTGGGACTAATAATTAAAAATAGCCATATATGTTCAACGGTCATTGAAAAATAGTTAAATTTTAGAATCCATGATAGCATTACGGATTTTGTACGTAAAACGGTGAAACTCCATGACATTGCTCCGGACGAAATCCAAGATAATGTATGGAGTTTCACTTTTTTAAATTTGAAATTTATAACTATCATAGATTTCAAAATCAAGGTAATATTCTGAATTTTTCACTTATTTAAGTTCAAAAATTCATGACACTGTGATGATATTTCTGCATTAAAATTGGTTACTTTTCAACAGATTTCCAAACACTGGTTATTATTTTTTCAAAAATTGATCTAAGAAGTAGCTAGCCCGTATAAGAAGGGGATGTTCCGCCTATCACTTCATGTCCGTTAAAAAAGTTGCTTCCGTGACAAAATTGTTAACAGAACCAAACTCGAACATTGCTAATTTGAGCCCACTACCCTCAAGTCTGTTAATTCAGGTTCGAAGCCTGTCAAGTATATGGGCTAGTCTATACTTGTCCAGTGTTTGAGAATGACGATCATACTATGGACTTTCATTGGGCTAACATTCAGCAAATATTTCACTCAGTTTTCTTAGGGCTTTTA
>AWOL01S0011298.1:2797-17585 GCA_000715115.1 Nicotiana otophora | reverse complement strand
AGAGTCCTCCAAGTAGGCTATCAGCTCAGCGGAAGGTGTTGGTGCGCTCCATTTGCTCCGGAGTTGCTTATTTGGTCAGTATGATTTGGACATGTATCGATTAGTATGGCGGGGTCCTGTCCCTACCTTTATGGTATTTATCTACTCTTAGAGGCTTGTAGACATATGTCATGTACGTGAAAGATTATATGGCCTTGTCGGCCTATGTTCAGTATACGAGTGATCATTTTGGTCTTATAGGCCCGTATATCATATGTATAAGTTTGTATTACATGTTAGGTCGTCCTATATCGAGTATTCCCTCATGTTTTATTTTGGTTATCTCACTGCAGTCTTTCTATCTTATTTACCTATAATAGTATGATACGAAAAGATACGTTACGTTGGTACTCGGTTGAGAAAGGTACCGAGTGCCCATCGCGGCCCATCGGTTTGGGTCGTGACAAAAGTGATATCAGAGCAGTTCTGTCCTAGGGAGTCTACAAGCCATGTCTAGTGGAGTCTTGTTTATGGGTGTGTTGTGCACCACACTTACAAGCAGGAGGCTACAGGGCATTTATGATTGTCACTCTTTCTTCTTACTCTAGATCGTGTAGTAGAGCTCAGTTGTAAGAATTTAAACTCCTAAATTCTATCTTATTCGTAATAAGACGATACCTACATCCAAAAGACAGTTGGTAAGAGATTGAATATGGCTGTGGAAGAGTTGAGTCAGAGGAACTCGATTTTGCATCATGTTTATGATAAATAAATGTGAGGTCTTCAGCAGAACATGTGTGTATTAAGACGTATAAGCTTCTTGATAAGGATCCCTAAGGCAAGAATATCTATCTACTCGTATGGTAAAAAGGAATAAGAGAATTGGAAGGTAGACACAAGTTTCAGCAAATAAAAGTAGCAAGGTGAAGAAGGGTACGAGGTACCCAGTTAGTGAAGATTAACAGTATTTACAATTCAAGCAGAGAAATAAAAGCATTCCAAGTTACTTTCAACAGTAACGGAGATATATACAATTAGCCACACCCATCTCAGTTATGCCCTATGAGAGCTGATAGATATAGTTTAAGAGAAGGATGGGATATCAGGATCAAGCTGTGGTTAGAGTAACCCAAAATTGTGGAAGGATTGTTAGCATTAGTTAACATTTCTGAAGGATATTGCAAATGCGCTAATACATCTCCTTGTGAGACACCTAGATGGTGCACTCTAAAATAGTACAGCTAGATATGGGTACTACAAAGATAGGCACTAGAAGCCTGGAAGGGATAAATATTATCTTAGTGTGGCTTCCGTCCCTAATAGAGAGAGAATGTTAGGCAACCCGAAGAGCCAGTAGATGGAGCAAGGGGAACTAAAAGCAAAAAGAATGTCTTGTTGAAGTTTTCAGAATAAAGTGATAGACAGAAATGTTAGTAGGAAAATAAGAAGAGAGTTAATGAAGCATTATAAGTAAGATGTGATACATGGATGACAACGGTAGATTAAAAAAATGACAGTATTACAGAGTCTATAGTCAAGTGAAGGAAAAGACGAGAGGTGTCAGGCCTTGAGACAACAAAAGAGTATAGGCCATAAAGTCATATCCTCATTTCGAGAAATAAATTTGTGACCTAACGTGATTACCAGAAGGAAGAGTTAGACCCCCAGAGTAATAGAAATCAGTATGGGCTAGTGAACAAGATATACTGAACATGAATTAGGGATCAGAAGATTTGATAATAGTCGACATCGTGAGAATTTCAGATATCGCGTTCCAGCAATAATAGAATAGACAATAGAAGAATGACCTTTAAAGTTCATTCAGGAAGACGCTTCCTAAAGAAAGCACGGTGAGCAGAGTTAAGCTTAAGGGAGTAAGTGTGCAATTTACACTAAGTGTCACCCTTATGCGTAAGAAATTCAACTATCCTTGGTATAGAAGGGTTACCGCAAGGCGAGTAAGATGTCAGTGAAGATGTGAAAAGAAAACAAAAATGCCAAAGATGAAAAGGTAACTATGGAATAGTAAAGGAAGAATGCGGTGAAAAGGCGAAAGGAACGAGATTGCATTTATTCAAATCCTACGGATATGCTACGATTCCAAAACATTATGCAAGCACGACGTCGGGGAGAGGTAGTAAGGGTTCCCCTGAGATGTTATTGATTAATAAGGAGCCAGTGCGAGAGGTAAGTTAAGACAAAGGATATAACCCAAGAGAGATTACGCGAAATATAGATATGATAATGGACCAACGAGTAGTTAGCAGTTGATTCAGGAAGAGTCTAGTTATGGCTAAACAAGAGGATACAAATAAATCAACAGATCGTGCAAGATAAATGTATTGAACCCCAGCATAGGGAATTCAGTCTCGCAGATATGAGATCGTAATTGTTGAAAAGAAAAACATTTCAGATAGGATTTGGGGTAATTAAAGGTACCGTATGAGTGTTACAGAAATAAAAGAGAGTACCATTGGGAAGACAGTCAAAATATCAGTTCAGGAGCAACCCTACAAGCACAAGGGCGTGGAGGTAAGTAACTATGTATAATTATAGGCGAGGAAGGACATCAAAAATTCAGTCGAGTATACAATGTAATAAGCTCGCAGCTTTACAAGAGTCAGAGGGTCCTCCCTAATTGCTACAATGAAAGACTAGCTGAGAAAATAAGGAAGAAGGCTTCAACCTATACAGAGTAACTTGAAGAAGAAATGGTCATGTAAAGACAGTCTCACTACAACATTGTATGCACTCCATAAGAAAGTGGTATACCTACCGTGGCTAATGAATGGGAAGTAAAATCAAAAGTAATATTCGAGATCATATGAGTTATACGCAAGCTAAGTATGCACGCAATAAGGGGGAAGAAAGCTGAGAAAGAACGAAAGAAATTATTCGATCAATGATTCAAAGTTAGTTACGTTATGAACACACATAAGATTTAGGAGTATTATCCATGCAGCATATATGTTGACAATCATACAGCAGTAGAAGACTTCGGTAATAACTAATACTATGAGCCGCAGATCGGAAGATAGCTTAAGCCTACATACAGGCTGATCAGAGGGAAGAGGAAACTAAAAAAGTTACATCAACTAAATAAATCAGGAGTCTGATTATTGGACCCAGAAAATTATAGAAATCGTGATTGAGATCATGCAAAATCACTCTTAATATTAGAGGTACAAGAGAGATAGTACAATAGCCATATTCTATAACGGCTCTACGATAGAGCCAGTTAGAAGAATACCAGCCTCATAAAAAGTTAATATGAAGCTCCCACCGGATTGTATATGCGCCAGAGGTGCAAGTATTATAATAGAGCTTCAAGTTGTGGGTGTGAATCATACCTATGTGGAAGGGGGGGTTATGAAAGAGATAGAAGATACGATGCGAGATTTTAAGGTAAGTAACGTAAAGGTGAACAACGTACGAGATACTCAGGTGCAGAAGGTTGTAAATAATCCATACTTTAGATAGAGGGCTAGAAGCATTGGGATTCAGTATCCAGGAATGATATCGGTGTCATTAGTGGCATATCTTCCAGCCTATGGTTTTTAGGTATCGAGAGGTCTAGTTAAAAGAGTAAAGAAGAGTTTGAGATGATGTGATGTCTCGCTTGATGTTCCAGAATAACATAAGCAAATCTATGGTGCAAGCAAGTTGAAGGAAAGTTGCAAGTAGTATAAATGGATATCTGTAGGTCGCAAGCTAAAGTATGGTTGAGTGAGAAGGATTTAAGAAGACATGAGTAAGGATAAGGAAAGGCAAGTGAGAGGGTATATCCTGAATAAACTCAAAGGAGTCTAAGACTAATAGCATTTAGAAGAGATGGAATACTGCCCTGGTAGTAGAATAAGGGTGTAATTGTGATAGATAAAGCATGACGTTTGGGCCTTCGATTGAGTAATGATTTGAAGAAAAAAAGGGGGATTTCATGAATTGTACAAGATTAAAATACCCACGTAAGGTGAATCACATTGGGATGCTATGAAATACGGTTATGGAAGTATGGTATCGCCCCCAGGTGGATCGGGAAAATCACTTCAAATATTCCTCGATGCAACGTGAGCCCTAGTGATTACGTAAGAGGTTTCAAGTTATCAGTGGTAGATTGTAGATCAATATTGAGGTGAATCAACAATGAATGGATAAAAGTTATAAAGTATGAGATGAGATTAGGCTGTCATTCTTAAGATGAACACTAATGAGGAAGCATTAAAGGACTTAGATTTATACATATGGGATAAGCAACGAGAGTAACCTGGAGTTTGGTAGCAGACCTCAGTAACCGGGAGTTTGGTAGTAAACCGAAGTAAGAGTTATGGTATAGTATGACCTACTTAGATGTAGTAAAGCCATAGACGCCCAGAGGTACAACTTGTCATAATTCTGTATATGTTCATAAAGTGAGGCCTAGAGATTAGCTAAAGGCTGGATAAAAAATGAGAGAAGGGTCGCATAGGCGCACATACAAGGACAAAGTCGTACAGACTGTATGATAGAAGGTAGAAATAGTTACGAGATTGAAAGAATTCTGATCATAAGTCGTCGTGTGAGAAAGGGGCCTAAAGGGGAGAATGCCCTGGCCTTTGGATTTATTTACAGAACAGTTGCCTAGATGGCAAGGAGAGTACTAAAGTATTCGCAAGGGCTATAAGTTATGATAATGATACGCGCATCAGTTTACATTCGAGGACGAATGTTCCAAAGGGGGGAATGATGTTACACCCCATGTTTTCGTACGTGAAAGTACGCCATAAGTAAATTGATGAAAGCTCGGAAATGAGATGTTACATCCCGTATTTTCATACGTTAAAGTTTCGTCATAAGTTAATTGACGTAAGTTCAGGAATGAGATTATTTTGAGATTATAAGTATTATGCTATTTCAAACAAGTGATAAGTAAATTCGTGAAGGTGAGAGGGTGAGCAAATCGAAAAAAATAAATTTCGTCGAAGTTTGATATTTTGGGATAAAAAAAGGCCTAAACTATAATACCCGGTATTTATGGACTTATACCATACAAGGTACCACATGACCATGATAGTAAGGTATATAAAGTATGTTAAAAGTGTACTGTATTTTAAGTAATTTGAGATAATTATTAATTATATGGATAATTGGGTAATTATAAATTTTTAGTGAGAGATTAACTAAGTAATTAAGCTATTTGAATAAGCTTAATAAGCCCCCAACGTGGCAGCCAAGGGAGTCTTGATCAAAAGCCCAACAAATGACTCTAATTCATGTAGCAAGATGGCACCTTAAGAGAGTTTTGTGGCTTAGTCATCAAATAAGTGGGGCCCACACCTACTAAGTGTTACACCCTATGTTTTCGTACGTGAAAATATGCCATAAGTAAATTGATGAAAGCTCGGAAATAAAATGTTACATCCCGCATTTTCGTACGTTAAAGTTTCGTCGTAAGTTAATCGACGTAGACACGGGAATGAGATTAGTTTTGAGGTTATAAGCATTTATGCTATTTTAACAAGCGATAAGTAAGTGCCGTGAAGGTTAAAGGGTAAACGAATCAAAGAAAATGAGTTTCGTTGAAGGTTATCAATTTGGGATAAAATACGGTCCGAGCTATAATACCCGGTATTTATGGACTAGTGCCATACAAGCTACCACACGACCATGATAGTAAGGTGTATGAGGTGTGTTAAAAGTGAGTAATATTTTAAGTAATTTGAGATAATTCTTAATTATATGAATAATTGATTAATTATTGATTTAAGTGAGATTTTTGGATAATGATTAAAAGGGCAACATCCACGTGGGATTATAGGAATTTGGCAACAAATTGCCAACTATTCATGTGCTAAGGAGGTGGTGGCAATGTTTAAAGACATTTGCACCTTTATCTTACTTTGTTAAGAATGTTATTAAGAAGATAAACATTGTACGGCACTAGATTTCTTTTCTTATAGTAGCAACGTCCCATTCTTAGCATCAACAAAGTTTTTGTTGAGATTTCACCTTAGGAAAACTAATCATGAAATATAGAAACTCTATTCCACACGAAATATTGTTCCTAAGTTTTAAAGCGAATCGGGAATTACTTCTTAGTGATGTAAATTAACGTGAAGCTATCAAGAATGCGTCTATGACCTTCAACGAGTTCGTATGAGCATTCGAGGTTAGATGTTATAAAAAGGATTTACTAGTCGTAGTCATCAGAAAATGGAATTGAGGTATGTTAAGGCTATTCCTTCTTTCTTTTTGGCATGATCCATACGATAGAAGCGAAATGAGTAAATGCACAATTTTCATAAATGACTCTATTCATAGAAGTACTAGGGGTGTCTATGTTATTGATTCCCCATGTGAGTTATTATTATATCTTCTGTTCATGGGTCTCAGAGAAATACGTAGTTGATAAAGTTTATCCGAAAGGCATATTAGTCTTATAACATTCCCAGAAATCTTATTAACGTATTTCATATGCATTTCATTCATTTATACATGTATACCCATGACCAGATGGCATTATATATGCGTATATTATATGTATATGGGATATTGAAAAAGATTACGACATTATATATGCACCACCACCTGATCAGTTGGTATACGTTGATGATTTGCCTACAGTGGCCGAGATGATATGATGGGATGCCCTCAGAGGCTTGATGCTATTATGTACGCATATACCTATGCATGGTATGATATTTATATGCATATGCATGATATTATAAATATGAAATGATTCACAGAGTTGTTCAGACTTACATGTTGAGTCTTTTACTCCATGTTTTACTCATGTCTATTATTTACTAATTTTTATTCCTTATATACTCGGTACATTATTTGTACTGACATTTCTTTTGCCTGGGGACGCTGCGTTTCATGCCCGCAGGTCCCGATAGACAGGTTGAGAGTCCTCTAAGTAGGCTATCAGCTCAGCGGAAGATGTTGGTACGTTCCATTTGCTCCGGAGTTGCTTATTTGGTCAGTATGATTTGGATATGTATCGATTAGTATGGCGGGGCCCTGTCCCGACCTTTATGGTATTTATCTACTCTTGGAGGCTTGTAGACATATGTCATGTACGTAAAAGATTGTATGGCCTTGCCGGCCTATGTTCAGTGTATGAGTGATCATTTTGGTCTTATAGGCCCGTATGTCATATGTATAAGTTTGTATTACATGTTAGGTCGTCCAATGTTGAGTGTTTCCTTGTATTTTATTCTACTTATCTCACGACAGCCTCCCTGGCTCATTTATCTACGATAGTATGATACGAAAGATACATTACGTTGGTACTCGATTGAGTAAGGTATCGGGTACCCGTCGCGGCCCATTAGTTTGGGTCGTGACAGAAGTGGTAATGTAGTTCTGTCCTAGGGAGTCTACAAGCCATGTCTAGTAGAGTCTTGTTTATGGGTGTGTTGTGCACCACATTTATAAGCAGGAGGCTACATGGCATTTAGGACTGTCACTCTTTCTTCTTACTCTAGATCGTGTCGTAGAGCTCAGTTATAAGAATTCAAACTCCTAAATTCTATTTTATTCGTAATAAGATGATACCTACATCCAAAAGACAACTGAGTAAGAGATTGACTGTGGCCGTGGAAGAGTTGGGTTAGAGGAACTCGATTTTTGCATGATGCTTATGATGAGTAAATATAAGGTCTTCAGCAAATCATGTGTGTACTATGACATGTAAGCTTCTTGATAAGGAGCCTTAAGGTAAGAATATCTATCTACCCATATGGTGAAAAGTAATGAGAGATTCAGAAGGTAGATAGGTTTTAACAAGTAAAAGAAGTAAGGTGAAGAAGGGTACGAGGCACCCAGTTAATGAAGATTATCAATATTTACAATTCAGGCAGAGAAATATAAGCCTTTTGAGTTACCCTCAACAGTAACAGAGGTATGTACAATCGGTCACACCCATCTCAGTTATGCCTTGTGGGAGCTAACATATATGGTTTAAGAGAAGGACGGGATATCAGGATCCGGTTGGGGTTAGATTAACCCAAAATAGTGGATGGATTGTTAGTGTTAGTTTACATTTCTGAAGGATAGTTAGTGCAAACGTGGTAATGGATCTCCTTGTGAGACACCCAGATGGTGCACTCTAAAATAGTACAGCTAGATATGGGTACTACAAAGATAGGCACTGGAAGCCTGGAAGTGATAAATATTACCTTAGTATGGCTCCCGTCCCTAGTAGAGAGAGAATGTTATGCAACCCGAAGAGCCAATGGATGGAGCAAGGGGAGTTAAAAGCAAAAGAATATCTTGTTGAAGTTTTCAGAATAAAGTGATAGACAGAAATGTTAGAAGGGAAATAAGAAGAGAGTTAATGAAGCATTATGAGTAAGATGTGATACATGGATGACAACGGTAGATCAACAAAATGACAGTATTACAGAGTCTATAGTCAAGTGAAGGAAAAGACGAGATGTGGTAGGCCTTGAAACAACAAAAGAGTATAGGCCATAAAGTCATATCCTTATTTCGAAAAATAAGTTCGTGACTCTAACGTGATTACTAGAAGGAAAAGTTAGACCCCAGAATAATAGAAATCAGTATGGGCTGGTGAACAAGATAAACTAAACATGAATTAGGGACTGAATGATTTGATAATTGTCGGCATCATGAGAATTTCAGAGATTGCATTCTAGCGATAATAGAATGGACGACAGAAGAATAACCTTTAAAGGTCATTCAGGAAAACGCTTCCCTAAAGCAAGCAATGTGAGCAAAGATAAGCTTAAGGGACTGTGTGCCAGTTACCCTAAGTATCACCCTCGTAAGTAAGGAATTTTGTTATCCTTGGTACATAAGGATTATCGCAAGGCGAGTAAGGGTTATTGATGATGTGAAAAGTGTTACACCCCATATTTTCGTACGTGAAAGTACGCCATAAGTAAATTGATGAAAGCTCGAAAATGAGATGTTACATCCCGTATTTTTTTGTACACTAATATTTCGTCGTAAGTTAATTGACGTAAGCTCGGGAATGAGATTATTTTGGGATTATAAGTATTATGCTATTCCAAACAAGTTATGAGAATATTCATGAAGGAGAGAGGGTAAGCAAATCGAAGAAAATGAAATTCCTCGAAGTTTGACAATTTGGGATAAAATACGGTCCGAGCTATAATACCCGATATTTATGGATTAGTGCCATACAAGGTACCATATGGCCATGATAGTATGATGTATAAAGTGTATTAAAAAGGAGTAGTATTTTAGGCAATTCTTAATTATGTGAGTAATTGGTTAATTATTGGGTAACGGGATATTATCTAATTAATTAAGGATATATGTGTTAATGACTAAATGTGGTAGCCCCTCCATTTAAGATAAGTTACTTATGACCTTAATTGAAAGGTGGCATCATAACGTGTAAGTCATTTAGCATTTTGGCTTCATTAGACTTAAAGAAATAAAGTAAGAGATCTTGGAACATTTTTCCAAAATCAACCATTTCAAACAGACTCCCTCAATCTAGCAAGTTTTTAAAAGAAACCATATAATATCTTCCTAAATTCAAACATTCAAACAGATGCTATAATCTAGCAAGTTTCAACAAAATTTCTTGCGACAAAACAATTCCAACGAGAATTATTGAAATCATAGCAACGTAAAATTTTTGCAGTTCTAAAGGAGTACGGTGCAACCTTTTCCAAGAATATCATACGAATTTTTCCCTACTCCAGGTATGTTAAGGTTATCCCTTATTTCTTTTGGCATGATCAATATGATACAAAGAAACAAGCAAACGCACAGTTTTCATAAACGATTCTATTCATAGAAATATTATCCGACAGGCATATTATTTTTATGACATTCCGATAAAATATTATTAACGTATTTCTTATGCATTTCATGCATTTATATAAATACATTGACCCATGACCAGATGGCATTATATACGCGTATATATGTATATTATATGTATATGGGATATGAGAAAAGGTTATGGCATTATATACGCACCACTACCTGATCAGCTGGTATACATTGATGAGTTGCCCATAGTGGCCGAAATGATATGATGGGATGCCCTCAGAGGCTTGATGATGTTATGAACGCATTTACCTATGCATGGTATGTCATTTATACGCATATGCATGACATTATAAAAATGAAATGACTCACAGAGCTATGCACAAGTACATGTCGAGTCTTTTACTCCATGTTTCTCTCATGTCTATTATTTACTAATTTTTATTTTTTACATACTTGGTACATTATTTGTACTGATATCCCTTTTGCTTGGGGATGCTGCGTTTCATGCTCGCAGGTCTCAATAGACAGGTTGAGATTCCTCCAAGTAGGCGATCAGCTCAGCAGAAGATATCGGTGCACTCCATTTGCTCCGGAGTTGCTTGTTTGGTCAGTATGATTTAGATGTGTATGATTTGGTATGGCGGGGCTCTGTCCCGACCTTTATGATAATTATGTACTCTTAGAGGCTTGTAGACATATGTCGTGTACGTAAAAAATTGTATGACCTTGTCGGCCTATGTTTTGAGTTTATAAATGATGATGTTGGCCTATTAGGCCCGTATGTCACGTGTATATGATGATGTAATAAGAAAGATACGTTACGTTGGTACTCGGTTGAGTATGGTACCGGATGCCCGTCGCGGCCCATCGGTTTGGGTCGTGACAAAAGTGGAATCAGAGCAGTTCTATCCTAGAGAGTCTACAAGCAGTGTCTAGTAGAGTCTTGTTTATGGGTGTGTTGTGCACCACACTTATAAGAAGGAGGTTACAGGGCATTTAGGACTGTCACTCTTTCTTCTTACTCTAGATCGTGTGGTAGAGCTCATTTATAAGAATTCAAATTCCTAGCTTCTATTTTATCTGTAATATGACAACACCTCCAGTTGGTAAGAGATTGAATACGGATATGGAAGAGTAGAGTCAGAGGAACTCGATTTTCATAATGCTTATGATGAGAAAATGTAAGGTCTTCAGTAGATCATGTGTGTACTAAAACGTGTAAGCCTCTTGATAAGGAGCCTTAAGACAAGGATATCTATCCACTCCTATGGTGAAAGACAATGAGAATTCAGAAGATAGTACAAGTCTCAACAAGTAAATGAAGCAAGGTGAAGAAGGGTACAAGGCACCCAGTTAATGAAGATTATCGGTATTACAGTTCCGGCAGAAAAATATAAGCATTGTAAGTATAATTGGCCACACCCATCTCAGTTATACCCTATTGGGGGCTAACAAGTGTAGATTAAGAAAAGGACAGGATATCAGGGTCCGGCTGGGGTTAGAGTAACCCAAAATAGTGAATTGATTGTTTGCGTTAGTTGACATTTCCGAAGGATATTGCAAATATGCTAATAGGTCTCCTTGTGAGATACCTAAATGGCGCACTTTAAAATAGTACAGCTAGATATGAGTGTTACAAAGATAGGCACTGGAAGCCTGGAAAGGATAAATATTATCTTAGTATGGCTCCCGTCCCTAGTAGAGAGAGAATGTTAGGCAACTCGAAGAGCCAGTAGATGGAGCAAGGGGAGCTAAAAGCAAGAGAATGTCTTGTTGAAGTTTTCAGAATAAGGTGATAGACAGAGATATTAGCAGGGAAATAAGAAGAGAGTTAATGAAGCATTATGAGTAAGATGTCAAGATGGATGACAACGGTAGATCAAAACAAAAATGGCAGTATTATAGAGTCAATAGTCAGGGGAAGGAAAATAGGAGAGGTGACAGGCCTTGAGGCAACAAAAAAGTATAGGCCATAAAGTCATACCCTCACTTCGAAAAATAAGTTCCTGACTCCAACGCAACTACCAGAGGGAAAAGTTAGACCCCAGAATCATAGAAATTAGTATGGGCTGGTGAACATGATAAATTAAACATGAATTAGGGACTGGGTGACTTGATAATAGTCAGCATCACGAGAATTTCAGATTTGCGTTCCGGTGATAATAGAATGGACAACAGAAGACAATTCATGAGAAATTCAGAAAATGGTCATTCAAGAAGACGCTTCCTTAAAGCAAGCAATATGAGCAAAGTTAAGCTTAAGGGAGACCGTCGTAGCACTAAATCTTAGTACTCCCCTAAAGGGGGGAATAGGGAGTGATGTGGCATTAAGTCAGAATTAAGTGGTTCTAGTAATTATGATATGGTAAGGGAAGAATGCGATAAAAATGAAAAAGGGATGAGATTACACTTATTCAAAGCCTAGAAATAGGCTACGATTCCAGAACATTATGCAAACACGATGTCAAGGAGAGGAAGTAAGGGTTCCTGCCCGAAATGTTATTGATAAATAAGGAGCACGTGCGAGACGTAAGTTAAGATAAAGGAAATGATCCAAGAAAGATTACGCGGAATATTGATATGAGAATGGGCCAACGAGTAGTCAATAGTTGATTCAGGAAGAGCCTAGTTATGGCTAAACAGGGGTTACAGACGAGGTAGCAGACCGTGCAAGATAAACATAGTAAAACCCAATATGGGGAATTCAGTCTCGCAGATATGACCTCGGAACCCTTGAGAAATATTCAGATAGAAGTTGGGGTAGTTAAATGTGACGTATAAGTGTTACGGAAATAAAAGAGGATGCCACTGGAAACAGTCTAAATTTAAGTTCAAAAGCAACCCTACAAGCACACGAGCGTAAACTACGGATAATTATAGGAGAGACAGGACATTAAGTATTCGGTGTAATTAGCTCGCAACTTTACATGAGTCAGAGAATCCTCCCTAAATACTACAATGAAAGACTGGATGAGAAAGTAAGGAAGGAAGATTTAACCTAAGCTGGGTGACCTAAGGAGAAAATGGTCTTATAACAATAGTCTCACAACAACATTGTATGCACTCCATAAGAAAATAGCACCTACTGTGGCTAATGAACGGGAAGTAAAATCAGAAGTGATATTCAAGATCATATGAGTTGTATGGAATTCCAATATGCATGGGCACGAAGATAAGCTAAGTATGCACGCAAAAAGGGGGCAGAAGGACCAGGAAAAGTAATTGCTTACGTTTGAAGAAAGCTGAGATGGAACAAAAAGAATTATTAGATTCATGATCCAGAGTTAGTTACGTTATGAACACACTTAAGAGTTTGGAAGTTTTATACATGCAGCATATACAGCCATAGAAGATTTCAGTATAAGTTAAAAGAAAGAATTGAGCCCAAGTCATAGATGAAGGATTGTATTATTAAAGGATTATATCATGGACATTCCTCAATGCCCATGAAAGGCTAAACGCAATAACTAATACCATGAGCCACAGATCAAGAGATAGCTTAAGCCTACATAAAGGCTGATCAGAAGAAGGAGGAAACTAAAGGGTTATATCAACGAAGTAAATCAAGAATCTGATTATTGGACCCAGAAAATTATAGAAATCGTGATTGAGAACATTACAGGATCACTCTTAATATCAGAGGTACCAGAGGGATAGTACAACAACCATATTCTATAACTGCCCTATGACAAAGCCGGTTAGAAAAGTACCAGCCTCATAAGAAGTCAGTACGAAACTCCCACCGGATTGTGTATGCACCAGAGGTGCAAGTATTATAATAGAGCTTCAAGTTATGGACGTGAATTATACCTATGTGGAAGGGAGGTCATGAAAGAGATAGAAGATCCGATGCGAGATTTTAAGGTAAGTAAGGTAAAGGTGAACAACATACAAGATACTCAAAGGTAGAAGATTGTGAATAGTCCATGCTTCGGATAGAAGGCTAGAAGCACTGGGATTCAATATCCAAGAACGATAGCAGCGTCGTCAGTGGCGTACCTTCCAGCCTATGGTTTCTAAGTACCGAGAGATCTAGTCAAGAGAGTAAAGAAGAGTTATAGACGATGTGATTTCTCGCTTAATGTTTCAGAATAACATAAGGGAATCATGGTGCAAGCAAGTTGAAGGAAGGTTGTGAATAATATAAATAGATACGTAGAGGTCGCAAGCTAACGTATAGTAAAGCGACAAGGTTTTATGACAGGAGTAAGGATGAGAAAGGGCGAGTAAGAAAGTGACGAGAATGGGTCAGTTCTCGGGATTAAGCCCATGAAAACATGAGAGCCGATGGGTTCTCTAAGTTATAGAAGGCTCAGTATAGCCTGAATGAACTCAAAGGAGTCTAAGACTAGTAGCATTTATAAGAGATGGAATGCTACCTTGGTAGTGAAATGAAGGTGTAATTGTGACAGATAAAAGATAACGGTTGGGCCTTCGACTAAATAATGATTTGAAGAAAGAAAAATAAAGGGGAGAAGGTGAAAAGATTTCGCGAACGGCATGAGATCAGAATACCCCCATAAGGCGAATTACATCGAGATACTATGAAATACAGTTACGGAAATCACTTCAAATATTCCTTGATGCAACATAAGCCCTAGTGGCAAGGTTTTACGTAAGAAGTTTCAAGTCATCAGTGGTATATTGTAGATCAATATTGAGGTGAATCAATAATGGATGGACAAAAGTCACAAAGTACGAGATGAGATTAGACCGTCGTTCTTAAGATGAACAGTAATGAGGAAGCATTAAAGGACTTAGATTTATACATATGGGATAAGCAACGAGAATAACCTGGATTTTGGTAGCAGGCCTCAGTAACGATAAATCGAAGTAAGTGTTATGATATAGTATGACCTACTTAGATGCAGTAAAGTCATGCAGATAGATAACCGGGTCTATGAAATAAGATATAGCAATATTGTAAGTTCAACAAAATACCGACCAAAGAACTTCATTATACCATAGATGCCCAGAGGGACATCTTGTCAAGTTCTGTATATGTTCCCAAAGTGAGGCCTAGAGATTGGCGCACATACAAGGAAAAGGTCGTACA
>AWOL01S0011297.1:19736-51651 GCA_000715115.1 Nicotiana otophora | reverse complement strand
TCATATCCAAATCTTTTGGATTAGTTCCATAAGGGAGTTCCCATCCAAAGTGGAGGAGTAACTGAGCCAGAGGAAGTCCAACATTTGCTAAACCAAATAGTATTCCTGGACACATCCTTCTTCCAGCACCAAATGGAACAAACTCAAAGTGATTTCCGATAAAGTCAATAGAAGAGTTCTCAAATCTCTCTGGTATAAAATTTTCAGGATCATGCCAACTCTTGGGATCTCTCGCTAGTGCCCACGCATTGACCAATATTCTTGTCTTATGAGGTATACTGTATCCATCAATATCTGTTTGCTCCCTACATTCTCTAGGCCCTATAAAAGGAATTGGAAGATGTAGCCTTAATGTTTCCTTAATCACTAATTTTAAATATGTCAACTTTTCAAAATCTTCTTCATCAACATTTTTCTTTCCCATAAAGACTTGTCTCACTTCGTTTTGGGCCTTGGCCATAACATTTGGGTTCTTCATCAACTCTACCAATGCCCAAATAATTACTGTAAAAGAAGTTTCAGTTCCAGCAAGAAAGATGTCCTACATCAACAAACAAATAAATGAAGCCAATATATAGATTCTTACGTAAGGTGACATAAATATCAAAGCAAATCATGTACCTAAAATGATTAAGGAAAAACCTTAAAAGGGGCGTGGAGCTATAAACTCCCAACTTTGAGAATTAATGCACTTGGACATATGAGATGAGAGCAAGCTTACAAGAATCACTGCTTTTATGTGATCACGAGAGCACTTCAACAATTGACTTAGAGAGAGTCACATCTTGGCTTTTCTCGTGGATCATTGAGTCGATATGGTGGCAGATGTTGATTAAAAATATGCAAGCTCCTACAGATGACCCAACTGCTAGCAAATCTGTTGAGATGTTCTTAGGATCGCCTGCCTTGCATGTCCAGCAACAAAGAAAGTTTTCCATTATCCTAAGAGACCGTGCTTACCAGGAGACTTTGAAGAGATTATGTCCTATCTTGGCTAGACATGTGGTGGAACAATGTGTTGTCAGCCTAAATGTGGCTGAAGTCGATGCTATTTTTCGAGAATTCGCTTGTGGGATCCCAACTACTGCTCCATTTGATCCAATTGTTAATGCAAAGGTGTTACCTATTCCGACATTGAGCTTTACAATATTAGTCTCATGGGATTTGTTTGCTAGCGGTTTTGTCGACCCATATCTTGTTGATACAACCCCTGAGCCACATTCAAGTCTTGGCATAATCACTGTTATCCTATCAATGTTGCTCTACTCGAACCTTGAGGACAAGGTTCTTATTGAGGACGGAGGTATTGTTATGAATGAAAATAATCTCATGACAGGTACATTGGAAAAATTAGCAAATTACGTGTGGGACCCTGGGATAAGGGCACGCGAGGAAAGAATTGAGCAAATGGAAAAATAATAAGTAGTAGTAGGCTTGGTGAAATTAGGTATGCTATGTTATTGATAGAGTTGTCTTTTATTTCTCAACCCCTATTCTGTATCCTCTGCATTCCCATCCCCTTTCTTCTAGGTTACTATTCTTCTATCCTTCTTTAACTTTACTTCTGTATTTTGGTTATTAATTGAACAATCAGTATTCTTTTGTTATCGTGAGAGTTCATATTTGGAGGTTGTTACAATAGGATGTACAGATTAACAATCACTTTCATCTTTCATTTAAAAGACCAAAGTAAACATCATAGGACATTAATAAACTTGTCATGTAACATGATAAGATGAAGTTATAACAGTAAATACGCGCACGCCAATGCATATCGACACTCATTTTCAACAACCATCCTTTTCTTTGTTATTTTACCTGAATCAAATTAATCGACATGTTGGAAAATATTAAGCATTTACACCTGTTACAATGAGCATGAGCCTAATTTAATTTAATATCTTTTCATAAAACAAAAACTTTACAAAAAATATGATTCAAGTAAATGCAACCAAGTAAATGCAAGTATACTACATCAGCCGAGAGAGAGACCGAACGCTACTGACAAAAAGGAAAAAAAAAATAAGCTACCCTGTTTTACCTTACCATTCTCTTCTCCCCAGTCAAACCACATTCTTCCTCATCTAATTTCTTCTCCAAAACTATCGTTCTTCTTTCCGATAAAATCACCAAAGCATACTTTCCTTTTCTTATTTAAATCCTTCTACAACTCTAATACACCCATAACTTTTCCTATAAATAAAGAATAAAAAGGATTAAAGAGAAAAACGAAGACACTGGAGTGACACCATGCATGCACATAGAGAAAATTCAAACAATAATGCAAGCACATAGTTAGAAGGCTAAATGCGAAGAGATAACGTGCACCATTTTCAGTAGATGTGGTTCCACTAAAGCACTTTTTGAATCGGATGTCCATTCTGATTTGGGAACAGAATAAAAGGACTGCCACTGAAAAAAGTAAAAAAGAAATTTAATACAGATACACATGAAGTCAAAGACCAATCAAACATGATGATTCATACCTTCTGACCTTTCTCATCGTGTGTAATTCAGGGCATGCAGGAAAATTAGGAAACATTACGTATACGGTCAAAATCGGTTTCGACCTTCAAATAATTAATCAAGATTGAAACATAATGGATTGAAGGTCATCTTCATAATATCGAGATCCAATTATTATTTCAACCAATTTCCGTTGCATCGTGCAACCCGTTCCCACAATATATTCATTTTCAACCCTCCAATATATTTATTTTAATCAAGTATATATATAGACTTTTAAATAAGTCTGTTGTGGCGTGCAATTCGATCCCCCAATATATATATATTTACTTTCATTTCCGTTGTGGCGTGCAACCCGTTCCCCCCAATATAACTTTAAACAACTCATAAATGTAATAAACATTACTCCAATAAATATCACGTCCAATGAGAAACTATTAAGCATCAAGGCAAACAATAATTATAATTTATTTATGAACAAACAATGGCAATTAGCAATTAATTGTAAAAATCATGGAGAAAATAGGTAGTTTAATGTTTAGTATGCTAAATGTCAATTAACAATTAAGACACATAAATCAAATAGCATGTAACAATTATTGCAGGAATTCGAGAATTAATATTTGAAAAAGAATATGAGATAAACAATTATTATAACAATTAATTCGTATCTTAGAATAATTTATGTTTTTCAAATAATTATGAAAACAATTAATTTGACGACGTATAGACACTCGTCACCTCGACTATACGTCGTTCACATGCATTTCACATAACTAATAATTTAAGGGTTATATTCCCTCAAGTCAAGGTTAACCACGACACTTACCTCGCTTTGCAATATAAATCAATTACTCGACCACAATTTTTCCTTTTAAATCTAACTCCAAAAGCTTCAAATCTATTCACAAACAATTTGATATACTCAATACGAATCGTAGGAATTAATTCCATATGAATTTAGTAATTCTTTGGATAAAAATCAGAAATTCACTTTAAACATTCACAGTGGAGCCCACGACTTAAATCTTGGAAAAACTTATGAAATCCGAACACTCATTCCGAGACGAGTCCAACAATAAAAAAATTATCAAATTCCGATGTAAAATAGACCTTCAAATCTTAAATTTTTGTTTTTTGAAGAGTTTATAAAAATCTGATTTTTCTCCCAAACTTTCACGGATTCATGATATAAATGAGTATGGAATCATGAAATATAATCAATATAGGATAAAAAATACTTACCCCAATATTTTTCCATGAAAATCGCCCAAGAATCGCCTTACCCGAGCTCAAAAATAGAAAATGGTTGAAAATGGGACGAAATCTCATTTTCAGAACTTATGTTCTGTTTGCCCAGATCTTACCTTATGAGATCGCGTACAATGCTTCACGATCGCGAAGCACATTTTTGATTGTCCAGCTATTTGCTCTACACGAACACGGTAGTGCTCTCGCGAACGCGAAGAACAATTTATTAGCCTTCCGCGATCGCGGACATCTTTGTGCTATCGCGTAGTACAAATTTTGTGCTTCAGCTTCTGCCTCATTCCTTCTACGCGAACGCGGCTTGGCCCTCGCGTTCGCGGTGCTTTGCCTGCTGTCACTGTGCGATCGCGAATCTCACTATCCGATCGCATAGTACAAATTTCACCCGTGACCATTAAGCCTTCGCAATTGCGGAAACAGTCACGCGATCGCATAGAAGGAAACCAGTAGCAGCAGGTTCAGCAGTTTCATGGTTTCAAAATGCGCCGATCCTGATTCAAATTACACCCGAGCCCTCGGGGTTCCAAATCATATATGTACACAAGTCCTAAAATATCATACGAACTTGCTCGCGCGATCAGATCGCCAAAATACATCTAGAACTATGAATCGGACACCAAATCAAAGGAAATTTTCAAGAAAACATTAAAACTTATATTTTCACACCGGACGTTCGAATCACGTCAAATAAACTCCGTTTCTCACCAAATTTGGCAGACAAGTGATAAATATTATAGTGGATGTATACCGGGCTCCAGAACCAAAATAAAGACCCGGTGTCAATAATCCAACATCAGAAAATTCTTAAAAATCATTAAGCTTTCAAAATTTTAATGTTTCCTCAAAATTTCATATCTCGGGCCATGGACCTCGAAATTCGATTCCGGGCATACGCCCAAATCACGATACGTACCAACCGAAACAGTCAAAACACTAATCCGAGTCTGTTGCTCAAAATATTGACCAAAGTCAACTAAGTTGAGTTTTAAAGCTCTATTTCAAATTTTAATCCAATTTTCACACAAAAACATTCCGAAAAATTTAGGGACTGCACACGCAAGTCGAGAAACAATAAATAGTACTTTTTGAGATCTTAGAACACAGAATTAATTATTAATAATTTAAAGATGACATATTTGGGTCATCACCCATGTGCTTGGCCAGCCGCAGGTGCGAGCTCGTAGAAGCGAGCCCCAAGCTCCAGAAGTAAAGAAGGGGGAGGCAGGCACAAGCCGCAGAAGCGGAAGCCTTTGGGGGCACCTACGCATACACAGGTGCAAAGGAGAATGCGCAGAAGCGGGCATGGGCGTAGAAGCGGACTCCTGGGCGCACCTGCGGATGCGCAAAAGCGGCCCCTTGTCCGCAGGTGCGGAGCCAGGCCAAGAAGGGAAATCTCGCACCTGCGACGATTTTTCCGCAAGTGCAAAGCCGCAGGTGCGATTAGCCTGCCACAGGTGCGAAAATGTTGTTTGTGCAGAATGTTAAAGGGACGGGGCTCAGCCATTTGTTTCCCACATTTCCTCCATTCTTGGGCGATTTTGGAGCTTTTTAAGAGGGGATTTCAACTAACAACTTGAAGGTAAGTTAATTCTACACACTTTGAGTTAAATACATAGATTATGGTTAGACCTGTAAATCGTGAAAATCTAGGGTTTAGATGAAAAACCTAGGTTTTGATAAAAATGAGATTTTAACCATGAAAATGGTTATGGAATTGGATGGAAATTGTATATTTGAGTTCTTGAGATTATGGGTAACTATTTCCTCCAAACATTTCTGTACTTCGTGCACATGGGTTCAGGGTGAATTTTAGGAATTTAACTATTTTGGGTTGGGTAATTAATTTAGGAGTATAATTTCGAATTATTGAGCATGTATTAATTATTTTATATAATATTTGGATAGTTTTGGATTTTTTGGCATCGAATTGGGACTTTAACGCGACGTTGTAATCGGGAAGTGAACTTTGAGACAAGGTAAGTCTCATGTCTAACCTTGTAAGAGGGAATTTACCCCATATGCGATTAAAATTAATAATTGTTGCCAATTGTGGGGGCCACATACGCACAAGGTGACGAGAGTATGTGCGTAGCTACTAATTATGCTATGTCCGGGTAGTTTAAGACTGTAACGACTTGGCCGGTCATTTTGAGAATTAGAGCCTCGATCCCCTAATATCTGCTTTCCCCATATTTGTTTCTGCTTTCAGGATTTGCCGAAGTGTTTGGTTATGGAATTCGGGGAGTTTCGGGACACTTAGTCCCTAGTTGTGAGTTTAAGCCTTAGAGTTTGGAACGTAGTCGAAACTGTGTGAAGATGAATCCGGAATGGAATTTCGTCGACTACGTTAGCTCCGTTGAGTGATTTTGGGGTTAGGAGCACATCCAGAATATGTTTTGGAGGTTTGTAGTAGCTTTAGGCTTGAATTGGTGAAAGTTAGTTTTTCAGCGATTTCGGCCGATAGTGGAAATTTTGATATCGAGCTCAGAATAGAATTTAGAAAGTGGTTGTAGGTTCATAGTGTCATTTATGACCTGTGTGTAAAATTTGAGGTCATTCGGACTAGATTTGGCGTGTTTCGGCATTGTTTGTAGAATTTGAAAAACAATTCTAAGTTCTTAGGCTTGAATCCGTGCTTAAAGCATGATTTTTGGTGTTGTTCGATGTGGTTTGAAGGCTCGACTAAGTTCGTATGGTGTTATAGGATTGGTTGGTAGGTTTGGTTGAGGTTTCGGGGGCCTCGTGTAAGTTTCGAGTGCTTAACGGATAAAAAGTTGGATTTGTATTGCTGTTGAAGTCTTCAGGCATCTGTCATTTTCGCACCAGCGGTGGAGAGACCGCACGTGCGGAGGGGCAAGTGCATAATAGGATTGGTATGTGTGGTCAATGATCGCAGGTGCGAAGGGAAATGCCGCATTTGCGATGCTCGCAGATACGCTAAAGGACCGCAGGTGCGGAGGAGATCGCAGAAGCGGACAATAGTCCGCAGGTGCGGCCCTTTTTCTGCAGAAGAGGACCCAGCCCTCTTAAGTCGTTTTTGCACCTGCGAAGGAAATTCCGCAGGTGCGGCGTCACAAGTGCGACCCAAGGTCCGCAGATGCAGAATAACTGGGCAGAAAAGGGGCATATTCGAGGGTTTGAAGTTCACTTCACAAATTTGATTGAGAGCTCGGTAGAAGGCGAAATTTGGAGAGAATTTCGGAGGAAGTTTTTTGGTAATGATTCTTAACTCTCTTATGGTTATATTCCACTAATATATGCTTGAGTTCATCATTTAAATTCGGATTTGGGGTAAACATTTGTGAAGAGTTCTTAGGCCAAAATTTGGGGTTTTGACCTATATTTGGTGTCGGATTTAGTAAATTTGATATGGTTAGACTCGGGAGTGAATGAGCTTTCGTATTTTATGACTTTTACCCGATTCCGAAAAGTGGGCTCGGGGAGATGTTTTGGGCGTGTTCCCTAATTTCACGTCTTAGCTTCGAATTAATTAGTTAAATTATTTACTTGTAGTTATATTTACATTATGCAATTAATTTGAATAGATTCAGGTCATTTGGAGGCGGATACTCGTGGCAAGAACGTGATATCGAGTTGATTTGAGTGGTTCGAGGTTAGTGGCTTGCCTAACCTTGTGTTGGAGACTTTTCCCTTAGGATATTTCGATATTATTTGGTGTATGGGCACCGTGTACGTGAGGTGACGAGTACGTACACGGGCTATTATTGCAAAAATCCCATTTATCCTTTTAAAATCATAAATGTTTTCTCTTATTGAATTGCACTAATAATGTTTAATTGTTTAGTTTAGATTAGAAAAGCATGCTTACGTGTTTTAACTACCTAATTGACATTATGTGCGCCATGCTTAGCTAAATCCCTATTTTCCTTATCTGTGATTAGTGTAAACTGTATAATTCAAGGCCATACCTGTCATTGTATCTTGCATTGCATATTTAAATTGGGACTACGGACGTATTCCGGGAGATCCCTCAGCACTGCATATTTACTTTGGGACTACAGACGTATTCCGGGAGATCCCCCGGTACTGCATATTTACTTTGGGACTACAGACGTATTCTGGGAGATCCCCCAGTACTGCATATTTACTTTGGGACTGCAGACTTATTCTGGGAGATCCCCCAGCACTGCATATTTACTTTGGGACTACGGACGTATTCTGAGAGATCCCCATGTACTGCATATTCATTCGGAACTACGGGACGACATATCGGGAGATTTCCCATTGTGTTTGCTTTGTTCTGAGCGGAGGGCTCCTTTAACTGTTAAATTTTTGAGAATTTCCTTAACTGTAATACCGTAAATTTTACTTATATCTTTTACTGTTTAATTTATTATATTTACTCAGGTAGTGCCTTGACTTGACCTCATCACTACTCGACTGAGGTTAGTCTTGGCACTTACTAGGTACCACTGTGGTGTACTCATGCTACTCTCTGGACATGTTTTTCATGTGCAGATCTAGATGCACCTTATCATCCACACTATCAGTAAGCCGGGACAACTTTGGAGACTTCAAGGTATATCTGCCGCGTCCGCAGACCTCGGAGTCCCCTTCTACTCTTTCTCATGTCCATTATTTTCTGTATCTTCCTTGTTAGATTCTGAGGTATAGAGACACTAGACTTTTCCTTTTGTAGTTTATGATTCACGATGTTCCGAGTTTTGGGGATTGTTGTGTATTTTTGAATAGTTGGTTAAATTTATATTTTTATTTTATTATTCTGCAAAGTGTTAGGCTTACCTAGTTGTAGAGGCTAGGTGTCGTCACGACGTCACATGGAGGGGAAATTGGGTCGTGACAAAGACTCAAATCATGAATTACTTGTAATAATTGCACCCGTTATTAATTAAAGTACTGGAATTAGTAAAAGACCGAAATTTCACATACTTGAATTTTTATGCAAATTACTTGACTGTTAATAGAAATTGTACATCCTTATGTGTTAGTTTTATAATAACATCTCATTCCAGAGGTTCATAAGAAAATGACCTTATTTCTTGTGGAGCAGGCCGAATGCCTTGGCAGTATAGATGCATCTATGGATCATGCCGCACGTTCCTCGGCAGTGTACACGATACTCTGGGCCGGGCCGAACGGCCTCGGCAGAAATCGTGCCTAATAATAATAATTACACGATACCTTGACATTCTATTGTAGTTTGTGAAGCTAATTGATAAATTTGAAATTATTGAATTTGAAAGAATTATTTATTCTCGCTTGTTAAGAAAATTATTGTTATTCACGTAAATCATGTTTATTTAAATATTCCTATTTTAATATTATTGAACCTTAGTGAGTGTTAAAGTACCTCTCGTCACTACTTCTTCGAGATTAGACTTGATACTTACTGGGTACACGTTGTTAACATAGTCATGCTACACTTGCTGCACTTTTTGTGCAGGATCTGAGACAGGAGCTTTAGGTGGTCCTACCGGAGCACATCCACGTTACCCCTAGGCCGAGTAGTGAGCTGCCTTTTTGTGTTGTTCTACTGCAACTAGTGCTTCTCCTTGAATTTGTATTCTGTCTATTTTATTTCAGACAACATTTAGAATTTTATTACGATCTACTAGATTCTCAAATACTAGAATCACCAGGTCTTGGCACACACACTAGTAGGTATTTGGTTTGAATTATTTTTTCTTGGTTTTATTTAATCAGAATTGTTGGTCTTTTTCTTAAATCTTGCAAGTAAGAAGAGTTTAATTACTCGAAAAATTATTTAAGGAAATAATTTATGTTTAATTCACTAGCTGTCTTGCCTAGCGGTGATGTTGGGCGCCATCACGACCTATAGGTGAAATTGGGTCGTGACAATATGGTATCAAAGCACTAGGTTCACGTAGGTCTCACAAGTTATGAGCAGGCCTAATAGAGTCTTGTGGATCGGTATGGAGACGTCTGTACTTATCTTCGAGAGGCTATAGGGTGTTAGGAAACTAGCTTTCTTCATCTCCTATAGTGCAGTTGATGTAGTACTAAGTATCTTTTTCTTATTCTCTCACAGATGGTGAGAACGCGCTCTACTGAGGTTCCAGAATAGGGAAGAGATGCTCCCCCTGTTGTTAGAGGCCGAGGCAGAGGCCGAGGGAGGGATCTAGCCCGTGGTAGGGGACAAGGACGTCCCAGAATTATTCCAGTTATGCCAACAGTGGATCCAGTAGAGGATCCTATCATCGAGAGCAAGTCGAGGTGCCCACAGTAGAGCCAGCTCCGGTGGATTTCACATCCACACTAGGATTTCAGGAGGTCATGGGCCATATGTTGCGGTTCATGGACACTATGACTCAGGTCGGCTTATTTCCGGCAGACCCAGCCACATCTCAGGCGGGCGGGGGAGCACAGACCCCTACTGCACAGGCCCATGGGCAGGAAGCTATTGTATATCAGACCCATGACACACTACCCGTGGGCGGAGCCCAGCCAGTGGCAACAGCTACACCTGAGCCCAGACCCGCTACGGCCGCCGAACCGCAGAAACTATTGGATAGATAAACTAGGCTACATCCTCCTATATTTTGGGTGAGAGCGACATGAGGATCCCCAGGACTTCATTGATCGGTGCAGGGACAAACTGCACAAAATGAGGATATTGGAGTCTTATGGGGTAGACTTTCCTACTTTTTAGCTGGAGGGCAGGGCCCGTAGATGGTGGAAATCCTATTTTCTTGGCAGACCAGCAGATTTTCCTCCCATGACTTGGGACAGGTTCACCCATATTTTCCTGGATAGGTATATTCCACCCTCCTAGAGGGAAGAGTTGCAGTTTCAGTTTGAGCAGCTCTAGCAGGGTCAAATGTCAGCGACTGATTATGAGGTGAGGTTCTCTGAGTTGTCTCGCCATGCACTTAATGATACTCCCTAATGATGCAGAGAGAGTACGGAGGTTTGTTGCGGTTTTGAACACTGGAATTCAGGCCACTATGGCTCGAGAGGTTATGATGGGGACTTCTTATGAGATGGTTGTAGAGATAACTCGAAGGATTGAGGGTGTGCGTCTGCGTAGCCGAGAGCAGGTTATGAAAGATAAGCGATTTAGATATTCTAGAGAGTTCAGAGGTGCTTCGTCTGGGGATAGAGGTTAGTTCGTGAGAAGGCAGTCCAACAGACCCCTATATCCAACACCACCGCCTCCTCAAGGTGCTCCAGTGCGACCTTATTTCAGTGTTATGCCAGAGAGTTCTTACCGCCCACCGGCTATTCAGGGTTCTTCCAGTGGGTATTCAGGTCACCAGGGCCAGACTTCAGGTCAGCATCCCATCGTACCGAGAGGTTGTTTCGAGTGCGGGGATTGCAGTCACATGCAAAGATTCTGCCCCAGGCTTCGAGGTAGACCAGTACAGCAGGGTCAACAACCTATGATTACCGCACCAGTTGCTCCACCAGCCATCCGGCCACCCAGAGGTAGAGGGCATGTGGGTAGGGGCCGTCCTAGAGATGGAGGCCAACCAGGTGGCGCTCCAGCTCGGTTCTATGCTTTTCCGCCCAGACCAGATATAGAGGCCTCAGATGCCGTAATCACATGTATTATTTCTGTCTGCGGTAAATATGCCTTTGTATTATTTGATCCAGGGTCTACATATTCTTATGTGTCATCTCTATTTGCTCATTTCCTGGGTGTTCCTCATGCGTCCTTGGGTACTCCTATTTATGTGTCCACTTATGTGGGTGATTCTGTTGTTGTAGATCGAATTTACCGGTCCTGCATTGTTGCATTCTGTGGTTATGAAACTAGAGCAGATCTTTTGCTGCTTGAGATGACCGATTTCGAGATTATCCTGGGCATGGACTGGTTATCTCCATATCATGCCATCCTAGATTGCCATGCCAAGACTGTTACCTTGGTGATTCCAGCGTTTCCTAGGTTGGAGTGGAAAGGTTCGTCTATCAGCGCATCTAATCAATTTATTTCCTTTCTAAAGGCTCGACACATGGATGAGAAGGGTTGTTTGGCTTATCTAGCATGTATTTGGGACACTACTATAGAGACTCCGGCAATTGATTCAGTACCTGTAATCCGGGAGTTCTCCGATGTTTTTTCCTTCAGATATTCCAGTCATGCCACCAGATCGTGACATTGATTTATGTATTCAGTTGGCTCCAGATACCCAGCCTATTTCTATCCCACTGTATCGCATGGCTCCAAAAGAATTAAAGGAGTTAAAAGAACAGCTTGAGGAGTTACTAGCCAAAGGTTTCGTCAGACCGATTGTATCGCCTTGGGGTGCATCGATATTATTTGTAAAGAAGAAGGATGGAACTATGCAAATGTGTATTGATTATCGCCAATTGAACAAAGTCATTATTAATAACAAGTACCCGTTGCTGCGTATTGATGATCTATTTGACCAGTTGTAGGGTGTTAGGGTGTTCTCTAAGATCGACTTGAGGTCGGGATACCATCAATTGAAGATTCGGGATTCAGATGTTCCGAAGACTGCTTTCCTAACTAGATATGGTCATTATAAGTTTCTGGTGATATCCTTCGGTTTGACTAACGCCCCGACGATATTTTTGAATTTAATGAACAGGGTGTTCAGGCCATATATTGATTCGTTTGTCATTGTTTGTATTCATTGATAACATTTTGATCTAGTCGCACAGTAAGGAAGAGCACGAGCAGCATATGAGAGCGATGCTTCAGACCTTGCGGGAACAAAAGCTATATGCTAAGTTCTCCAAATGTGAGTTTTGGCTAAACTTGTAGCATTTTTTGGGCATATTGTATCGGGCGAGGGTATTAAAATAGATCCCAAAAAGATCGAGAAAGTTCAGAATTGGCATCGTCCCACTTCGGCGACTGAGATCAGGAGTTTCCTAGGTTTAGCAGGTTATTATCGTCGGTTCATGGAGGGTTTTTCATCTATTGCAGCACCTTTGACCAAATTAACCTAGAATGGTGCTCTGTTCCGATGGTCCGATGATTGTGAGGCGAGCTTTCAGAAGCTCAAGACAACATTGACTATAGCACCAGTGTTAGTGTTGCCTTCCATGTCAGGGATGTATATAGTGTATTGCGACACTTCACACGTTGACATGGGTTGTGTATTGATGCAGGAGGGCCAAGTTATTGCATATGCCTCATGTCAGCTGAAGCCCCACGAGAAGAATTACCCGGTAGATGATTTGGAGTTGGCTGCGATTGTTCACGCTCTTAAGATTTGGAGGCGTTATCTTTATGGGATGTCTTGGGAAGTTTACACTGATCATTGCAGTTTACAGTATTTTTTCAAGAAGAGGGACCTAAATTTGAGGTAGCGCAGATGGCTTGAGTTACTAAAAGATTATGATATTAGTATCCTGTATCATCCGGGCAAAGCAAATGTAGTTGCAGATGCGTTGAGTAGAAAGGCGGAGAGTATGTGTAGTTTGGCTTGTATTTCAGTAGAGGATATGCCATTAGCTTTGGATATTCAGTCCTTGGCTAACAGACTTGTGAGGTTGGATATTTCATAGCCCAGTCGAGTTCTTGCATGTGTTGTTGCCCAGTCTTCACTATTTGAGCAGACCAAGGCTCGCCAGTTTGATAACCCACACTTATTGGTTCTTCTAGAAACGGTACTACGAGGTGGTGCCAAGGAGGCTACTATCGGCGAAGATGGTGTTCTGCGAATCCAAGGTTGTCTATATGTTACTAATGTAGATGGGCTGAGGGAAAAGATCCTAAAAGAGGCACATAGTTCTCGGTATTCCATTCATCCAGGTGCTACAAAGATGAATCGTGACCTGAGGCAACATTATTGGTGGCGGAGGATGAAGAAGGACATAATTGAGTATGTAGCTAGGTGCCTAAATTTCCAGCAGGTTAAGTATGAGCACCAGATGCCGGGTGGCCTACTTCAGAAGATGACTATACCGGAATGGAAATGGGAACGCATTACTATGGACTTTGTAGTTGGGTTGTCGCAGACCTTGCGGAAGTTGATGCAGTTTGGGTCATTGTCGATAGGTTTACCAAGTCGGCACACTTCATTCCGGTTGTGACTACGTATACTTTAGAGAGGTTGGCCCAGATTTATATTCAGGAGATAGTCCGGTTGCACGGTGTGCCAATTTCGACCATATCAGATAAAGGCCCTCCGCTTACTTCACATTTTTGGAGAGCATACAGTGTGAATTGGGGACCCGTGTAGAGCTCAGCACAACCTTTCATTCGCAGACCGACGGGCAGTCGAAGCGAAAAGTTCAGATCTTGGAAGATATGCTCAGGGCATGTGTGATTGACTTTGGAGGTCAGTGGAATCATTTCTTGCCTTTGGCCGAGTTTGCTTATAACAATAGTTACCAATCCAACATTGATATGGCTCCATTTGGGGCTTTGTATGGTCGACGATGTCGTTCGCCCATCGAGTGGTTTGAGCCCGGTGAGGCTAGGATATATGGTACTGATTTGGTGAATGATGCCTTGGAAAAGGTAAATTTGATTCAGGAGCGACTTTGTACTGATTTGGTGAATGATGCCTTGGAAGAGTTACGCGGATCAGAAAGCGCTTGATTTATCATTTATTGTGGGTGAAAAGGTTCTCTTAAAGGTTTCGCCAATGAAGGGAATCATGAGATTTGGGAAAAAGGCCAAGTTGAACCCAAGGTTTATAGTCCCATTTGAGGTGTTGAGACGAGTTGGGGAGGTTGCTTACGAGCTTGCTTTGCCACCCAGTCTATCGGGAGTTCATCTGGTTTTTATGTATCTATGCTCCGGAGGTATCATGCCGACCTGTCACATATGTTAGACTTCAGTACAGCACAACTAGATAAGAGCTTGGGTTATGAAGAGGAACCAGTTGCCATTGTTGATAGACAGGTTTGCCAGTTGAGGTCAAGGAAGATTTCTACAGTAAAAGTCCAGTGGAGGGGCCAACCAGTCGAGGAAGTGACTTGGGAGGTCGAGGAAGACATGAGACTCCCTGTATCTGTTTTTACTATTTTTATGACTTGCGGGGATGGTTAGTTCGGGATTTGAAAGTGTTTGAGTTGAAATCGGAACACTTGGTTCCTTAGTTGGTTTTAAAAAGGCCAAGTTTGACTTCGGTCAATATATTTAGAAAACGACCTCGGAATCGGGCTTTAGCGGTTTCAATAGGTTCGTATGATGATTGTGGACTTGGGCGTAGTTTGAATCGGGATTTGGACAACCCGGGAGCATTTCAGCGCTTAATAGTAAAAATTAACTATTTAAAGGTTTAAGGTTCTTTAAATACGGTTTGGAGTAGGTTTTGGAGTAATTGAGGTCTGTTTGAAATTACGAGTCTGGGATCAGTTTTGTATCGTGATATAAGACTTGCACGCAAAATTTGGTGTCGTTCCGAGTAGTTTAAGTATGTTTCGGCGCGTTCGAAGTAAGTTTGAAGAATTTGAAAATTTTAAGTTGAATAAATTTGTTTTGAGGTATGATTCTTAGTTTTGATGTTGTTTTACACGTTTCGAGGGTTCGTGCGAGTCCGTTTCATGATTTCAAACTTGTTGGCATGTTCGGGAGGGGTGTTAACCGGACGAGGCTTGGATCAATTTTCGAATTTGGAGCAGCTGAAGCTTTTGCTGCAACCACACCTGCACTTGGCCAGCAGTAGGTGCGAGCTTGCGGAAGCGAGCCCCAAGCCGCATAAGCGAAGAAGGGGGAGGCAGGCACAAGCCGCAGAAGCGGAGCCTTGCAAAGGAGAATGCACAGAAGCGGACAGGGGCAAAGAAGCGGACTCCTGGGCGCACTTGCAGATGCGCAGAAGCGGCCCCTTATCTGCAGGTGCGGGGCAGGGACAAGAAGGGAAATCTCGCACCTGCAAGGGATTTTCCGCGGGTGCGGCTAGCCCTCCGCAGGTGCGAAAATGTTTTTTGGGCAGAATGTTAAAAGGGACAGGGCTCAGCCGTTTTTGCCCATATTTCCTCCATTCTTGGGTGATTATGGAGCTTTTTGAGAGGGGATTTCAACTAGCAACTTGAAGGTAAGATAATTCTACACAACAACAACAACAACAAGCGAGTATAATCCCACTAGTGGGGTCTCGGGAGGATAGTATGTACGCAGACCTTATCCCTACCTTAGGTATAGAGGCTGTTTCCAATAGACCCTTGGCTCCCTCCTTCCAAGAACTCCCCACCTTGCTCTTGGGGTAACTCGAACTCACAACCTCTTGGTAAGTGGAGGGTGCTTACCACTAGAGCAACCCACTCTTGTCAAAAGCTAATTCTATACACTTTGAGTTAAATACATAGATTATGGGCAGATTATACCATGTAAATCGTGAAAATCAAGGGTTTAGATGAAAAACCTAGGTTTTGATAAAAATGAGATTTTAACCATGAAAATGGCTATGGAATTGGATGAAAATTGTTTATTTGAGTTCTTGAGATTATGGGTAACGATTTCCTCCAAAAATTTTCGGAATCCGGTCACGTGGGCCCAGGGTGAATTTTAGGAATTTTACTATTTTGGATTGGGTAATTAATTTAAGAGTCTAATTTCGAATTATTGAGCATGTATTAATTATTTTATATAACATTTGGATAGTTTCGGATTTTTCGGCATCGCATTGGGACTTGAACATTACGCTGTGATCGGGAAGTGAACTTTGAGACAAGGTAAGTCTCTTCTTTAACCTTGTAAGAGGAAATTTATCCCATAGGTGATTTAAATTAATAATTGTTGCCAATTGTGGGGGCTACGTATGCACAAGGTGACGAGAGTCCGTGCGTAGCTACTAATTATGCTATGTCCGGGTAGTTTAGAACTCAAATCATGAATTACTTGTAATAATTGCATCCTTTATTAATTAAAATACTGGAATTATATTTGAAATTGTTAGAGAAAATAGTAAAAGACCGAAATTTCACATACTTGAATTTTTGTGCAAATTACTTGACTGTTAATAGAAATGTACATCCTTATGTGTTAGTTTTACAATAACTTCTCATTACGGAGGTTCATAAGAAAAATGACCTCCTTTTTTGTGCAGTGGGTCGAATGCCTCGGCTGTATAAATACATATATGGATCATGCCGCACGTCCCTCGGCAGTGTACCCGACACTCTGGACCGGGACGAAAGACCTCGACAGAAATCATGACTAATAATAATAATAATTGCACGATACATTGACATTCTATTGCAGCTTGTGAAGCTAGTTGATAAATTGAAAATTATTGAATTTGAAAGAATTATTTATTCTCGCTTGTTAAGAAAATAATTGTTATTCACATAAATTATGTTTATTTAAATATTCCTATTTTAATATTATTGACCCTTAGTGAGTATCAAAGTCGACCTCTCGTCACTTCTTCTTTGAGATTAGACTTGATACTTACTAGGTACATGTTGTTTACGTACTCATGCTACACTTCCTGCACTTTTTGTGCAGGATCTGAGACAGGAGCTTTACGTGGTCCTATCGGAGCGCATCCACGCTACCCCGATGCCTAGTGGTGAGCTTCTAATTTGAGTCATTCTGCAGCAACTAGTACTTCTTCTTGAATTTGTATTCTGTCTATTTTATTTCAGACAACATTTAAAATTTTTGTACAATCTACTAGATGGTCAAATACTTGTGACATCAGGTCCTGGCACACACACTAGTAGGTATGTGGTTTGAATTATTTTTTCTTGGTTTTATTTAATCAGAACCGTTGGTATTTTTTCTTCAATCTTGCAAGTAAGAAGAATTTAATTACTCGAAGAATTATTAAGGAAATAATTTATGTTTAATTCACTAGTTGGCTTGCCTAGCGGTGATGTTGGGCGTCATCACGACTTATAGGTGAAATTGGGCCGTGACAGTAAATGATGATGATATTGACAGATGAGTTGTCTGTGCGGTTGTGATAGAGAAATTTGTACGAGGTTCCGTAAAAATATTATATTTGATAAGATATTGATTTGAAAGGAGTATATTCTAAATATATTTATTTGAAAGTATTATATCCTGGAGATATTTATTTGAAAAACATATAGGCGGAAGATTTATATCTGAAGGACTTGATTAATTGGCTGTACTTGTATTCATTATTTGTTGAGCAATATCTATGATGTTCTTGTTGCCCTGCTGTGTATATCACTGGTTGATTATTGTTGCCATTATTGTTATTTATTTTCTATTATTTTTGTATACTATATTGCACAAGTTATTAGACTAGTGAGTGTCTTGACCGTACCTCGTCACTACTCCACTGAGGTTAGTCTTGTCTCGGATTTGGACAGAGTTAGAGTGTGATCGCAAGGATTCACGGTAGAGCTGCTTGGTCATCGCAGTCCCTTGAAGTGTTTCCATTTTATTGTACTATTAATTATTAATCAAACAATATTGATATTCGATCCTTGAGATCATTTCATGTATTCAGTTAGAGTTCGTGACTCAATACTACCAGTTTTGGGAGGTTGTTGATATTTGTTTCCGCTTTTAGTTTCGACACTTGTATTAAATTACATGTTTAAAAAAAATAGCTTGAATGGTAATTACAATCGGCTTACTTAATTTTAGAGACTAAGTGCTATCACGACGTCTGTGGTGGAATTTTGGATCGTGACATATTGGACTGCCGATATTTCAAAAAATACAAATACAGGTGACTACATACTTCTTCCATCTTAAACTATGTCGGTGAATGGTGATACATATACATATTATTCAGGTAAGAAGATATGAAGAGGGCAAGTGGGGTTGAGTAAGGAAGATATAAATTTACATTTTTTTTTATTTGATGAAGTTTAATTGATTAGAATTTTATCTAAAAATGGCTAATATCATATGTGGGTCTTCCATGTAATTATATATTTTTTTAAATGGCAATGAAAACATGCATATGCGGGGATTAATCATTAAAATTGAAGGATAGATCTCTAAATTATTTGAGTTAGCTAATTATGATCAACATTCATTGTTATTATTATATTTTCTAAATTATATTATAAGTGATTTGTTTTAAAAAAATGTTAAACTCATTTATTTAGGATCTACACACAATGCGCGTGTCCAAAGAGTCAAAGATTAGTACTAGTAATAAGTTTACACTAATTTTGAATCTTGAATTTGAGTGGTAATTATGTGGCTTGAGAGCCAAACTAAACTAGCGTTTGAGTATAGATTTAGTTGAAACTTGAAAAAAAGAATTTTTGAAGTTATGTTCAAAAATAATATTTGAAAGTTCAAGTCGTGTTTGGACATGTATTTTACTTGAAAACCTATTGAAGTTTTGTGAGAGAAAGAATGACCCAAATCAGTTTTTGGAACTTGAATTTTCTTTTTCAAAATCTTTTCAAAAATTGATCAAATTTCATAAATAGACAATGTTTTTAATTTTATTTTTGAAAAAGTAGCCAAAATCTATGTCTAAATAGCAATGCCGGCTGAAGGGTAAAGCATCCCAAGCAGAAGCGTTAGGCCTCCAAATTTTGGGGGCCCCATTTCCATTGAAAGTAACTTTATGAATTAAAGTTTTAATAAAATTTGATTATCTTAAAGTTAAAAAGTATAACTTTTTTTAGAAAAAGAAAAAGATATCTTTAATTTGTTATTTAGTGGGTTAAAATTTGGATCTCTAGGGATAAAAATCTGAAAACATATTGGCCTAGCCTTGATTAAAACATAATAGTCACTCTGACATAATAGTTTGGGCTTATTTTCAAATTATATAGCGTTAAAATGAAATTTTACAAGCAGAAGATAAAACGCTAATCGATATACTTAATAAGATAACAAGAGTTGATTTTTTTTTAATGATTATATTCCTTATAGAATAAAATATACTATAACAATTACATACTGGGAAAGAAGTTTCTCTAAATTAAAATTGATAAAATATTGTATAGGATCAATAATGTCTCCCGAGAAGATAACTGGGTCAGATTAGTAGTATTATCAGTTGAAAAAATATTATTAGAATAATTCGATTATAAGAAAATTATTAATAATTTTGCATCTAAAAAAGTTAGAAAAATATACTTCAAATAAAATTGTAACGACCCGACTTGTCGTTTTAAGAATTTACAACCCGTTCTGTAACTTAAGATCTCGAGAAGCTTCGTAATATATATTATGACCCGCAGGTATGGTCGAGTTTGATTTTCGGAAGATTCGAAATTTAATTGAAAGAACAATTCTTAGTTAGAAGCTTAAATGGAAAGAGTTGACCGGAGAGTTGACTTTTGAGCAAACGACCCTGAAATAGAATTTTGATGATGTCAAATGCTTCGTATGGTGATTTCAGACTTAGGCATATTTCCGGATTTGGATTTGGAAGTCCGTAGGTCAATTCGACGCATTTGGCGAAAGTTGAAAAATAGAAGATTTTGAAAAGTTCGACCGAAGGTGGAATTTTTTTTAACGAGGTTGGATTTCGATTCTGGAAATTGGAATAGGTCCATTACGTCATTTATGAATTATGTGCAAAATTTGAAGTCATTCCGGATTGATTTGATACGTTTCGGCGCAAAATATAGAAGTTGAAAGATTTAAAAACTCATAATTCAATTCGATGTGCGATTTGTAATTCCGGCATTGTTTGACCTGGTTTGAAACCTCGACTAAGTCCGTATTGTATTTTGGGAAATGTTGGTATATTTGGTTAAAGTCCCGAGGGCCTCGAGTGGATTTTGGAAGTGTAACGGATCAACTCGGACTTGAAGAAAGCTGCTGGAATTCTATTGTTCTGGACAGCATCTGATGCGACCGCTTCTGCGAGAATTTGGTCGCAGAAGCAACCTCGCAAAAGCGAGGATTTTGCAACGCAGAAGTGACCTGGGCAGAAGCTGAAGAAGAAGGTCACAGAAGCATTCATTTGTGTACACAAGCGCAGATGCGCCTGGCCAGCACAGAAGCGCAAATGGCTCCGCAGGTGCGATGCTTCGACTGGCAGTGGCTTTCACAGAAGCGAGTTTTGGATCGCAAAAGCGGCTCCGCAGATGCGGCAACTTGTCCGCATGTGCAAAACTAGGCAGAAACTTCTAAGGACCAAAAATGGTCATTTCGCCATTTTCAATTGGGATTTTGGAGCTCGGTTTTTGGGCGATTTTGGAGGAGTTCTTCACGACTTTGATTTAAGTAAGTGTTCTATATCCTAAAGTGATTATATTTTATGAATCTATAGTTATATTCATTGTCTAATTCGGATTTAAATAGAAGAAATCAAGATTTTTGTAAAATATTCCAAAAATAAAAAATTAAGATTTGGAGGTCGAGTTGTTATCGGAATTTGATAAAATTGGTATGGTTGAACTCGTATTGGTATAGGTGTTCGAATTTCATAAAAATTATGTAAGGTTCCGAGAGGCGAGCCTCGTGTTGACTTTTATTGACTTTTTAGAATAAAATTTTAAGTTGGTATTTTATTATCCGAAATTATTTCCGATGAATTTTAATGAAGTTATACAATTAATTTGGATAGATTTAAGCTGTCCGGAGGTCAATTCAAGCAAGAAGGCTATTTTGAAATATCGGCCTAACTTAGAAAAGGCAAGTATCTTGCCTAACCTTGAGTGGAGGAATTACCCCTTAGGCATTGAGTCTTATGTGAAAATTGTGTGATTGAAAGCTGTGTTCACAATATGACGAGTACGTACTTGGTTTATATGTACAAATATATCAGTTAAAATTTGTAGACACCCTTATGTATTAAATTGGAAAATTGTTGGAACTTAGTAAATCCTTGAATTGTCATGCCTCGTTCCTTGTTTGTCGAAATTGTATTTTATATGATAATTTGGTGTTATTGTCAGTTAGATTTTTATGTGAATTCCGTATGCTTGTTGATTTGATATTTTTCTTTTGGAATTAAATTCATTATTGAATCCTTATCTGCAAATAATTATTAAATAAGTTTAAAATGAGGCATTGATTTATATTTATTAAAATATGGATTAAAGAAGTTGTTGACCTATGCTGAGTTACTTTTTCATCTCTGTTAGTTTGAGATTTTATATACATTGTGTGGAGCCTTGAGCTACTTTTGAGAAATCTATTAATTTTACAATATAATTGGAATTGGTTGTGGTCATTGGGCAAATTGTGATATGAATTGATTGTGTTGTGTTGTCGTGATAATATTTCGTGTAAATTGTTGTATGATTTGAGTTATTATTATGAGGATATAAGGGTGGCATTTCACTATTGATATTATGTGGGTATAAATGTGATATTTCACTATGGTTATGTGTATTGAGATATTGTCTGGGCGGAGTGATAAGGGTGGCTATTATACGGAGCGATAAGGGTGGCTATTGATATTGTCAGGGTGGAGGGATAAGGGAGGCTATTATATGAGTGATAAGGGTGGCTATAGAAGAGATAAGGGTGGCTATTGTCAGGGATGATATGTGATGATGTGGAGTTATTGTGTGTGTAATTTTTATGTGATGATGTAGGTTATTACGTTGGTAATTTTCACGTGATGTTGTGATTTTTCTTGTGTTTATTTTTATATCTTGTGCAACTTGTCTTGTTGTTTCGGTAAACTTGATAATAGTCTGACCTATGTTGAAATTGGGAGCCTGTGACTATTTCCAGGCGGATTATGAAATAAAATGTGGACACGAAGTGTCATGAGTAAATAATGATGATATTGGCACGTGAATTGTCCGTGCAATTGTGATATGAAATGTGGGCACGAGGTGTCGTGGTTAAATGATGATGATATTGGCACGTGAGTTGTCCGTGCGGTTGTGATAAAGAAATTGGCACGAGGTACCGTGGAAATATGAAATTGGGTTGAGGTGTCACAGGGTAACTTTTATTCAAAAGATACTTATTTGAAGGAATTATATTTGAAAAAGATTTATTTGAAAGATATTTATTGAAGGAATTATATTCGAAAAAGTTTTATTTGAAAGAATTATATTTGAAAGATATTTATTTGAAGGGAGTATATTCAAAATATATTTATTGAAAAGTGTTATATCCTGAATAGTATTATTTGAGAAGCATATAGGCGAAAGATTTATATTTGAAGGACTTGATTTAATTGGGTGTACTTGTATTTATTATTTGCTGAGCAATATTAGTGGTGTTCTTATTGCCCTGCTATGAATATCATTGCTTGATTAGTGTTGCCATTATTGTTATTACTTTCCTATTATTTTGTATACTATATTGCACAGGTTATTAGACTAGTGAGTGTCTTGACTGTACCTCGTCACTACTCCACTGAGGTTAGTCTTGATACTTACTAGATGCCGACCGTAGTGTACTCATACTATACTTCTACACATTTTTGTGCAGAGCCAGGTATTGGAGCTATCAGACTCGGACAAAGTTAAAGTGTGATAGCAAGGATTCAAGCTAGAACTGCTTGGTCATCACAGTTCCTTGGAGTCTTTCCATTTTATTGTACTGTTAATTATTATTCAAACATTATTGAGTATTCAATCCTTGAGATCATTTCATGTATTCAGTTAGAGTTCGTGACTCAGTATTACCAGCCTTGAGATGTTTTCATATTTGTTTCCGATGTTGGTTGTGATTACCTATTTAGTTCATATTCAAAAAAAATAAAATGGCTTGAAATGTAATTGTAATCGGCTTACCTAGTCTTAGAGACTAAGTGCCATCATGACGTCTGAGGTAGGATTTTGGGTCGTGACAAAAATATACTCCATCCGTTTCAATTTATGTGAACCTATTCTCTTTTTATTTTGTGCCAAAAAGAATGACATCTTTCCTAATTTGAAAACAATTTACCTTTACGCAATGATTTATAGCCACATAAAATATATGTGTCTTATACACCACAAATTCAAAAGTTTTTTCTCATTTCTTAAACTCAGTGCCCAATCAAATGGGTTCACATAAATTGAAATGATGGAAGTATAATTTTTTTTAAAAAAATTAAGGCCTCTCATCAAAAATTTGCTTTAAGCCACCAACAATGTTAAGCCGCCCTTATTAATTAGGAGCATAAGGCTTAATTTTTGGTCTTCATAATATATGTAGCATGACAGTGAAAGTCTAACTAAAACTCCAATTAATGCTACTGTTTATAATACACGCCTCAATGTACGAAAAAACATATTGACAAAGACGTCACATTTTGAGTCGTAATAAAACATGTGTCCTCGTAGTGATAGGGAAGAGTTCATAAAAAGATCAAGCATCAAATAAGTACTCAAAGAGCTCATCATTACTTCAATTATGCTAATCAGCCCGAGATTATTACGTGGCCCAGTAAGAAACTGTCATGTCACTAAATTGAACGCCCCCAAACTTTGCCGTTAGATGCGGGATAATTTTGTTAATATAACTAACATCGTATATTCTTTTGGACGGATAAGTGGATGAAGGTATGTAAACCATTTAACAAACTATAGTGTAGTTTAGGCCTCTGTTCCTCAAGAATATATAGCAGTCTAATTGTTGCTATTGTTATTTGCAGTTTGATGTTTAGCATATTGGTGTAGAATACTTCGTAGAATCTAAGAGGTCCACAAGTTCAGCCCCAGTAGCATGTGATTTTTACCAGATGGGATAGGACAAGATAGGGGTGTCAATTGGTCTGTTCAGCCGCTTATTTTATAAAATTTGTACCATACTAATTTTTTGATTATTCTATTATGTATAACCAAAATTTAACTTTTCGAAACCGTCTCAATTACGTTGGTTTCTCTTCGGTACCGGTACGGTTCGGTTAATTTTGTAATTTTTTTAAACGTCATGTAAAAGTCATGACTAGTAGAATAAGAATGCAATAATATACGTATTTATATAGGACATAACAAAATTCTCTAGACATTTTTATTGTTTAAAGGGTGATGAATTAAGAAAACACGAAAGATGGACATAGTATAGATCTATCAACTATTCTACAACAGCATAAAAGAAACTAAGCAAAGACAAAGAAAATATAAATAATACGAGTGAAAAGATATTAACCAAGCTGGAACTCAAGAATAAAGTCTATAAAAGATTAAATATTCAAAAAGATAAATCTAAATCATACGAAATGAAACATATTCAATACATTATAGTTTACTTCTCATAATCGCTAGAATACTTTGTGTCTTGCTAATGAATATGCTAGAATAATTTAGTTTAGTAGAAGTAGCATAATAGGTCTAGGAATTAGGATTTTGAGTTTAGTTATTTGTTGGCTTGTAACCGTTTTCATAATTTCAAACCCCAAGAAAAAAATTAATATTTTATTATTTTTGAATGTACTATATAAATATACTTTTTACATGTAAATTTATTCGGTACGGCCCAGTATGTTTTCGGTTTATTTTCATAAAATAGAACACATACTCTAATTATCGGTACGGTTATAGATTTATATAAAACCCTATAATTTTATTAAAAGAAACCTAAAAATCGATTCAGTACGGTACAATTCAATCGGTTTTTAAATATCTATTGACACCTCTACGACAAGACACATAAAAACAGCTTTCGGTGTTCGAATACATAGCCCAACTAGGAAATTAAAGGCCCTTGACCAGGAGAGCTACAGAGCTCTTCTAATTTGTCAAGTTGTACTACCATTTTAATGTTTATATTTTGTTTTTGTAACAAATTTGGTAAAGGGTTTATATATTTTTGGTCTCTCAGTTAATGATAAATTCTAATTTTAGTCTTTATGAAATTTGAATAAGTATATTTAATATTCATTTAATTCAAACGTGCAATTTTATCCCTTCACAAATTTACCATAATTATTTAATTGTTTCGCCACTTAATTATTCACGTGTTATGTTAAGTTTGTACTGTTACTCCATATTTGATGTTAATATAATTCTAAAAATAGTATAAATATAAACATATTTCTTATATAAAATGATCAACTGGGCACGTGGTGACTACTTCTTTATTTCTCCTCTATGAATTTTCTACACTTTACTGATCGAAAAATATTGGATTATGGATAGGTTTTGGTACATTTTCTTGGCATGTTGTAATACTGTTATTAGACATTGGTAGGTCTTCAGGAAGCAGTGTTGCATTGTGATCGTTTGCTAAGTTTCCTTTGGTGTTATCAATATATTTCACAAAAAAGGAAAATAATTGTAAAGGTGAACTATTAACAATTTGGAGGTAAACAATATAAGTTGTAAATGAGGTACCTCACGAGTTGGACCGTAGTTAAAAATAAGAAAGAGCTCCTAAAGCTTCCGCAAGAAGCAAAGATTTTTTTCAAAAGCTCACTTGGTTTTGTCGACTAAGAGTACTGTGAAAGAGCTAGGATAATACTACTGAGCACTTATTTGCCACTCTTTCCTGTTGGATTATTTTTTCAAGCACTGCACTCTTGGGGAGGTGTTAGCCTGTTAGGTGCTTTCGAATTATTTACTCTTGATAATATAAATAAATAATGTTTTTCTTATATTATCAGTTGATTTTAGTTGGTGATAGTATGTTAGTTACCCTTTTTACTAAATTATTAATAATATTACCCTTTTGATTTTAGTCTTTATAATGTTTGACTAAGCATATTTAATAGGAAAAATACATGCAACGTAAAGTTGTTCGAAACATTCGATTACATTGCGGACGTTTATAGTCCCCCCTTATTCTTATTTTTAGTGAAACTACTGCAGTCCGAAAAGCTTATATGAAGAAAAAAGAAGCTAAATATTTTCCTATGTTTCAATTTACGTGAACCTATTTCCTTTTTAGTCCTTGTCAAAAAAAATGAACTATTGTTTTATTTGGAAATAATTTATCTTTATACAATGATTTATAGGCTCACAAAATATATATGCCTTATTTTGCACTACAAGTTAAAAAAATTTCTCTCTTTTTTTAAATTTCGTGCCCATTCAACTGAGATGGAGTATAAAAGAAAAATAACCTCATTTGGAAGTTCAAAACTGAAAATGTGGGCCTCGTTCCTTTATTTTCAGTCCCCACCTTTCCATCCCTTCTCTTCTTCGCCCCCACCCTCACTTTCTTCTTTCTTGATATCATTTTCAGCCATAGATCTGGTTCATTTCTTTCTTTCTTTCTTTCTTTAATCAATCATGATGAGTTTCTTTTTAAACAATATTAGAGAAGAGCCGAGAAAAGCCATTGTTGATTCAGCAACTCGCGTTTGGATTTGAAATGGCAAAACATATTAGTGAAAAATTTAACGAAGCTACTATTTATGTCCATTTATAAGTAGCTTATTACAAAAAAAATGGTCAATTCATGAAATATTATTAATATTAGTCAAATGTTATCAATATTAGCCAATTAGCTATTTGTAGCAAAAAAATATTAATTTTTTTTTCTTTTGAGCATGTGTTATTAGAATAGATTGAGTACATATAAAAGAATTTGAATATAAGTTTTGGGATAATTTGGAGGAGTTTTGAGGTGGTTCTTTCAGGACCCAAAATCCAACGAGTCGTGATGACACCTAACCCAACCTGTCAGGTAAGTCAATTAACAATTATTCAATTTAATGAGATTTATTAAGAAAAAAAATGATAATACAACTGCTTTTATACAAGAATTTCCGAAGGACTGGTAGTACAAATCATGAGCGTCTAAGATTTAGATTTCTTTACAAAAACTGAATTGAAATAATTACAACATCTGTTTTAAATGTAAATGAACAAAATTCAAATCTAATGCTACCAAGGACTAGTGATAGCTGTAACTGGAACGCGAGTACACCTTCCGATCTAGCTCCCTCCGTACGTAGCAACATTAACATCCAACAACTGCACGCAGGGTGCAGAAGTATAGAATGAGTACAACCGACCCCATGTACTCAATAAGTAACAAACCTAACCTTATGTTAAAAGTAGTGACGAGTTGGGACAAAGGGTCAGAGTTCAACTCCAATAACCAGTAACAGTCATAACAATAATAATAATATGAACATAAAAATAACTCAGAGGTAAGATGCTCAACTTGTTTACAGATACATAATGATAGGCATGCTTTTCAGGTATAATAGTAACTCCCAAATCTTTCACCGAAAACACCAAAACATATGAATAAGTTTGAAAACTGTATTTTTCCCCCCAAAACCTTTCAACAATAAATAAGATGTCTCATTTTCAGATAGCATGAGGAAACTACATCTCTATGCCTACATGTCAATATACACGTGGAATCAGGAATATCATCAAAGCCGGGTAGTAGAAGGAAATGCATTTCTATGTGATGACCTGATAGGTCATTTTATGGTGTAAAACTTAATTCTGTGATTCAAAGCCTTAAAAATCTAATTTTTCCCTGCTCGAGTTACGTGCATAGTCCGTGCGTGTTTCTGGAAAGCTTTTATGTTAAAAACTGTGAAAAATATGAAATGTTTGCCTTAAAAATTAAGTTGAGTTGACTTCGGTCAACGTTTTGAGTAAATGGACCCGGACCCATATTTTGACAGTCCCGATAGGTCCGTATCGTAATTTGGGACCTGGGCGTATGCCCGAAATCGAATTTCGAGGTCCCTAGCTCGAGCTATGAAATTTTGATGAAAATTTAAAAGTTTGAACGTTTGATGATATTAAGAATTTACTGATGTTTGGTCTTGTTGATACCGGATCCGTATTTTGGTTTCGGAGCCCAATACAGGTTCACTATAATATTTATGACTTGTCTGTCGAATTTGGTAAGAAACGAAATTTATTTGACGTGATTCGGACGTTCGGTTGTGAAAATTGAAGCTTTAAAGTTTTCTTAAAAATTCCATTTGATTTAATGTCCGATTCGTAGTTCTGGGCATTATTTTGGTGTTTTGATCGTGCGAACGAGTTCGTATGATGTTTTGGGACTTGTGTGCATGTTTGGTTGCTCGGGTTAGTTTCAGATATGCTACAGGTGTTTTAGAAATAGAGAAATTCTAGTTTCTTTGCAGTTTCAGGTGCCTTCTAGTTTCCATATTCGCTTTTGCGAAAGTACTCTCGCGAACGTGATGTGTGAACTGGGCTGTGTGGGATTTTATCCTACGCGAACGTGAGACCACTGTCGCGAACACGGAGCCTTGGGGGGATTGCTCTATGCGAACGTGAATTGTCACACGCGAATGCGTAGCAATAGGCAGGCTGGGAAGGAAAATCAGGGGTGACTCTATGCGAACGCGAGCCCTGTCTCGCGAACGCGAAGGTGAGGCAGGCTATACCTTCGTGAACGCGTTGTGTCTCCCGCGATCGCGTAAGCCATTAAGGCTCTGCTTTTCGCGAACGCGTCAGTTTTCACGCGAACGCGATGAACACTGATGCCTAATGATAAAACATTCCCAATTATGGGATTTTGCCATTCTTTCAAAAATTTCAAAACTAGAAGACCTAGAAGCGATTTTCCTAAAAGATTTTCTTCCCCAATTTGTTGGTAAGTGATTATAACCTACTTTCTTTCAATTACCCATTACATTTCATGAGTTTTCAACCTAAAATCTAGGATTTTCATGGTGGAAATTAGGGGTTTGGGTAGAATTAGGGATTTTTGTATAATTGGAATTTAGACCTCGAATTGAGGTCAGATTTCGAAACAAATTACATAATCGGGCTCATGGGTGAATGGGTAAATGGATTTTGGTTCGAACCTCGGGTTTTGATCAAGCGGGCTCGAGGTCGATTTTTGACTTTTTTGGGGAAAGTTTGGGGAATCTAAATTTATGCATTTGTAATTAATTTCTTTAACAATATTTGATATTATTGAGTCGTTTGTGGATAGATACGAGTGGTTTGGAGGTGAATTCTAGAGGAAAAGCGATAATTGAGCATTGAGTGGCTTTGGAGCGAGGTAAGTGTTGTGTCTAATATTGACTTGAGAGAATATGACATGTTTGTATATTTGCTACATGTTTAAATATTGGGGAACAACGTATATGTGAGGTGACGAGTACTTATGCATTGTAGTCGGGTTAAAGCATGCGGGCGGGGCTTGGCTTCTTGCAATTATAGCTTCCTTTGTTCATGTTATACATGTTTAGACTAGAATTATTAAATTGATCATTCTTATCATGTTTATGGACCTTCTGGTGATAATTGATTATTGATTCCGAAGTTGAGGTTGATATTGTGGAACCAAATATTGAAGTAAGGCTTGTACTTGTTATTCTATCTCCCTATTGTTATTTCCTCATTGTATTATGGTAAGGGAGAGTGTTAATGCACGAAGGGTGATGCCGTGCCATATTGTGAGTATTAATGTACGAAGGGTGATACCGTGCCATATTGTGAGTGTTAATGTACGAAGGGTGATGCCGTGCCATATTGTGAGTGTTAATGCACGAAGGGTGAGGCCGTGCCATGTTATTAGAGTTAAGGCACGAAGGGTGATGCCGTGCCGTTTCTATTGATCTTATGGTGAGGTTGAGAGTAAAAGCATGAATGGTGATGCCGTGCATTTTTTCTTTTCTGTGTTTACTGGTTCTTATTGATTCATAGTACATTGACTGTTCAAGTTACCATTCAGCTGCAGTCCTTTATCTCGTATTTCCCTCAGCATGTTTCCCCTCCCAATAGTACATATTTAGCTGTTATTGTTCTTTTTTTGTACATATGTTGTTATCTACACAGGCTTATTATGTGAGTGTCTTGTCATAGCCTCGTTACTACTTCGTCGAGGTTAGGCTCGACACTTACCAGTACATGGGGTCGGTTGTACTGATACTGCACTCTGCACTTCTTATGCAGATTTTGGTACTGGTCCTAGCTGATCGTGAGGCTTAGCAACTTGGATTTGCTGTTAAGAGACCCAAGGTAGATCTGTTGGCGTCTGCAGACTGTGAAGTCTCTTTCTAGTTTTATCATTTACTGTTTCCTTATTTCAAAACAATGTATTTTTCCTTTTCACAATCTGTTTGTTGTAAATCATAGTAGCTCATGAGTTGTGACTCCAGTTCCGGGTGGTAGTAATTAATGAAGTTTTTGTATTATTCCTCACTCGCTGTATTTTATTTTTGTTTATTTGTTGTTATTTACTGAATTGAATAAGGATTGGCTTAATAATTCTCTATTGTCGGCTTGCCTAGCAAGTGGAATGTTAGGCGCCATCACGGTCCCGGCGGTGAAAATTCCGGGTCGTGACAAGTTGGTATGAGAGCACTAGGTTTCCTAGGTCTCACAATTCACGAGCATGCTTAGTAGAGTCTGGAGGATCGGTACGGAGACGTCTGTACTTATCTCCAAGAGGCTATGAAGTTTAGGAACAAATTTCACTTCTATTCTTCTCTGTCGTGCGATATTGTTCTTACAATGCTAATTGAACTTTTCTACTCTTATTCTCTCGCAGATGGCGAGAACACGTATCGCATCTTCAGCCGAGGAGCAGCAGCCAGAGCCTCCAGTGGCAGCTCCTACGAGGGGCAGAGGTCGAGGCTGAGGCCATGCCAGAGGCCGAGGCAGGGGCAGGGCTCAGCCTAGAGCCCGAGCAGCGGCACCAGCGGTGGAGCCTCAGGTAGAGTTTGATGAGAAGGTTCTAGCCCAGGCTGTACCTGTCGGACCAGCTCAGGTTCCGGAGGGGTTCATTGCCACCCCAGTGCTTTAGGATGCTTTGGTCCGTTTGGTAGGCCTTATGGAGAGTGTGGACAAGACTGGCATATTTCCTATTGCACCAGCCGTCTCTCAGGCTGGAGGAGGATCCTAGACTCCTGCTACTCATACTCCAAAGCAGATGGCTCCTAGTATCAGATTCCAGCCGCTTATCCAATCGGAGTAGTTCAACCAGTTGTTGTGGCACAGACCGGTGATGGGTTAGTTATGTCTTCTGATGCCTTATGGAGATTGGACAGGTTTACCAAGCTCTTTCCACTTCACTTCAGTGGTGCTTCTTTAGAGGATCCCCTGGAGTATCTTGAAAGTTGTCATGAGGTGCTACGAAACATGGGTATAGTGGAGACCAATGGGGTCAATTTTGCTGCATTTCAGATGACTGGTTCTGCCAATAAATAGTGGAGAGATTATTTGTTGACCAGACTAGCGGGGTCGCCTGCTCTTACTTGGGACCAATTCTCTCAACTCCTTCTAGAGAAGTTTCTCCCTGTCACATTGAGAGAGGAGCACTGTCATCAGTTCGAGTGTCTCCAGTAAAGCAGTATGACTGTTACTCAGTATGAGACTCGTTTTGTGGATTTGGCCCATCATGCTCTTCTTCTGCTTCGTACCGAGAGAGAGAGGGTGAGGAAGTTTATTGACGTACTTGCTCAGCCTATCAGATTACAGATGGCTAAGGAGACTGGGAGTGAGATTTCTTTTCAGGCGTCTGCCAATGTCGCCAGGCGAGTCGAGATGGTTCTTTCACAGGGAGGTCAAGGGT
>AWOL01S0011297.1:0-18317 GCA_000715115.1 Nicotiana otophora | reverse complement strand
GGATCAGCGGTGCCTCATCTGGAGGCAGGGGTAATTTTGGTAGAGGCCATCCTCCTAGGCCGTTTCATTCAGCACTCCAGGCATCCCATGGTGCCTCAGGTAGTCATAGCCCTTACATGCCTTATTCCGACCAGCTAGCCTACAGTGCACCACCAGCTCCTATTAGTGCACCTCCGTTCCAGAGTTTTCAGGGTGGTTACTCAGGTCGATAGGGTCAGTTTCAGCGTTAGCAGTCACAACAATCGAGGTTCTGTTATACTTGTGGTGATCCGAGGCACATTGTTAGATTTTTCCCTCGGAGATCGGGTAGCTCACTACATCAGGGTTCTCGTGCCATGGCTCCTGCACCAGTTGTTGCACCACCTGCTCAGCCAACCAGAGGTAGGGGTCATGCAGCTAGAGGTAGAGGCCAGACTGCTAGAGGTGGAGGTCAGGCCATTAGAGGTAGAGGCCAGCTAGCTAGAGGCTATCACAGGGACGTAGTTTAGGGTGATAGGGCCCCAGCCCCGGTGTTATGCTTTTCCAGCCAGGCCTGAGGCTGTGTCATCTGACGCTGTTATCACAGGTACTGTTTCAGTTTGAAGTAGAGATGCTTCAATTCTATTTGATCCGGGTTCTACTTATTCTTATTGTCATCCTATTTTGCTTCATATTTGGTTGTGCCTCGTGACTCTTTGAGTGCTCCTGTGTATGTGTCCACACTTGTGGGAGATGCTATTGTTGTAGATCGTGTTTATCGTTCGTGTGTGGTCACCATTGGAAGTCTTGAGACTAGTGTATATCTTCTACTTCTCGATATGGTCGATTTTGATGTCATTTTGGGTGTGAATTGGTTGTCACCTTATCATGCTATATTGGATTGTCATGCCAAGATGATGACCTTAGCCTTGCCGGGGTTGCCTCGATTAGAGTAGAGAGGGACTCCTGTCCATTCTACTATCAGGGTTATCTCGTATATGATGGCTCGGCATATGGTCGAGAAGGGATGTCTGGATTATTTGGCTTATGTTCGCGATTCTAGTGCGGAGGTTCCTTCCATGGATTCGGTGCCAGTTGTTCGTAAGTTCCCAGAGGTGTTTCCTGCAGACCTGCCGGGTATGCCACCCGACAGGGATATTGATTTCTGTATTGACTTGGCTCCGGGCACTCAGCCCATTTCCATTCTGCCATACCGTATGGCACCGCTAGAGTTGAAAGAATTGAATGAAAAATTGCAAGATTTGCTTGATAAGGGCTTCATTAGACCTAGTGTCTTTCCCTGGGGTTCACCCGTGTTGTTCGTGAATAAGAAAAATGGATCGATGAAGATGTGTGTAGATTATCGACAGTTGAACAAAGTCATCATCAAGAACAAGTATCCACTGCCGAGGATTGATGATTTATTTGATCAGGTTTAGAGTGCCAAGGTATTATAGAAGATTGATTTGAGATCTGGCTACCATCAGTTGAGGATTAGAGCATCCGATGTCCCTAAGACAGCTTTTCGGACTTGTTACAGGCATTATGAGTTTCTGGTGATGTCCTTTGGGTTGACAAATGCCCCAACAACATTCAAGGATTTGATGAACCGAGTGTGCAAGCCTTATTTGGACTCCTTTGTGATCGTGTTTATTGATGATATCTTGATCTACTCCTGCAGTCGAGAGGAGCATGAGCAGCATCTCAGGATTGTACTTCAGACTCTAAGAGCCAACCAGTTGTATGCTAAATTTTCAAAATGTGAGTTTTGGTTGGATTCAGTCACTTTCTTGGGGCACATTGTATCAGAAGAGGGCATTCAGGTAGATCCTAGGAAGATTGAGGCAGTTCAGAATAGGCCTAGACCCACTTCAACTATGGAGATCAGGAGTTTCTTGGGTTTGGAGGGCTATTACCGTCGATTTACGGAGGGGTTTTCATCCATAGCAGCCCCGTTGACCAGGTTGACCCAGAAGGGTGCCCCGTTCAGATGGTCAGGTGAGTGTAAGGTGATCTTTCAGAAGCTCAAGACTACTTTGCCTACAGCGCCAGTGTTGGTGTTGCCCACAGGTTTAGGATCTTATACAGTATATTGTGATGCGTCCCGTGTTGGGCACGATGCGGTATTGATGCAGGAGGGCAGGGTGATTGCATATGCATCGCGGTAGTTGAAGGTTCATGAGTAGAATTACCCTGTCCATGACTTAGAGTTGGCAACCATTGTTCATGCGCTGAAGATTTGGAGGCACTATATTTACGGTGTGTCGTGTGAGGTTTTCATGGATCATCGGAGCCTTCAGTATTTGTTTAAGAAAAAGAATCTCAATTTGAGGTAGAGGAGGTGGTTGGAGCTATTAAAAGACTATGATATCACTATTTTGTACCATCCCGGGAAGGCCAATGTGGTGGCCGACGCCTTGAGTAGAAAGGCAGCGAGTATGGGAAGCCTTCCATTCATTCCAGTCGGTGAGAGGCCTCTTGCCTCAGATGTTCGGACTTTAGCCAGCCAGTTTGTGAGGTTGGATATTTCAGAGCCCAACCGTGATCTAGCTTGTACAGTCGCTCAGTCTTCTTTGTTTGAGCAAGTAAAGTATGAACGTCAGAGACCTGGTGGTTTGCTTCAGAAGATAGAGATTCCTGAGTGGAAGTGGGAGCATATCACTATGGATTTCGTTGTTGGACTCCCACAGACTCAGAGGAAGTTCGACGCAGTTTGGGTCATTATGGACAGGCTGACTAAGTCAGCGCATTTCATTCATGTGATAGCTACCTATTCTTTGGAGCGGTTGGCAGAGATTTACATCCTCGAGATTGTCCGTCTCAATGGGGTGCCCGTGTCTATCATTTTTGATCGAGGTACGCAAATCACCTCGCACTTTTGGAGAGCAGTATAGTGTGAGTTGGGCACGCGGGCTGAGTTGAGCACAGCGTTTCATCCTCAGATGGACGGGCAGTCCGAGCGCACTATTCAGATCTTGGAGGATATCCTCCACGCATGTGTTATAGACTTCGAGGATCGTGGGATCGGTTCTTTCCCCTTGCAGAGTTTGCCTACAACAACAACTACCGGTCGAGCATTCAGATGGCTCCCTATCAGGCATTATACGGTAGGTGGTGCCGGTCGCTAGTTGGGTGGTTCGAGCCGGGGGTGGCTCAGTTTTTGGGTACAGATGTAGTATAGGATTCCTTAGATAAGGTCAAAATTATTCAGGATCGACTTCGCACAGCTCAGTCCAGGAAGAACAGTTATGCGGAACGTAGCATTTGTGATGTTTAATTCATGGTCAGAGAGAGAGTGTTGCTTCGGATATCACCCATGAAGGGTGTAATGATATTTGAAAAGAAGGGCAAGTTGAGCCCTAGGTATATGGGGCCCTTTGAGATTCTGGAGGGAGTGGGCGAGGTGGCTTACAGGCCCGCATTGCCACCTAGTTTAGCAGCTGTTCATCCAGTATTCCATGTGTCCATGCTCCGAAAGTATCACGGCGATCCATCCCATGTGTTAGATTTCAGCTCTGTCCAGTTGGACAAGGATTTGACTTACGAGGAGGAGCCGGTCTCTATTCTAGCCCGACAGGTTCGACAATTAGGTCTGAGAGTTATTCTTCAGTTAGGCAGTGGAGAGGTCAGCCCGTTGAAGCAGCTACTTGGGAGTCCGAGTTAGATATGCGGAGTAGATATCCACATCTTTTCACCAGCCTAGGTACTTTTCTATGTCCGTTCGAGGAAGAACGGTTGTTTTAAAGCTGGAGAATGTGATGACCTGATAGGTCATCTTATGTTGTAAAACCTAATTTTGTGATTCGAAGCCTTAAATCTCATTTTTACCCTCCCCGAGTTGCGTGCACATTCCGAGCGTATTTTCGGAAAACTTTTATGTTACAAACTGTGAAAAATATGAAAATCTTACCTTAAAAATTAATTTGAGTTGACTTCGGTCAACATTTTGAGTAAATGGACCCAGACCCATGTTTTGATGGTCTCGATAGGTCCGTATCGTAATTTGGGACCTGGGCATATGTTCGGAAATGAATTCCGAGGTCCCTAGCTCGAGATATGGAATTTTGATGAAAATTTAAAAGTTTGAACGTTTGATGACTTTAACAATTTTCTGATGTTTTGTCTTGTTGATATCAGGTCCTTATTTTGGTTACGGAGCCCGGTAGAGGTCCACTATAATATTTATGACATGTCTGTCGAATTTGGTAAGAAACAGAGTTTATTTGACGTGATTCAGACGTTCGGTTGTGAAAATAGAAGATTTAAAGTTTTCATGAAAATTCCATTTGATTTGGTGTCCGATTCGTAGTTCTAGACGTTATTTTGGTGTTTTGGTTGCGCGAGCGAGTTCTTATGATGTTTTGGGACTTGTGTGCATGTTTGGGTTTGAGTCTCGAGGGCTCGGGTGAGTTTCAGATAGGCTACGGGTGTTTTAGAAACTTAGAAATTCTGGTTTTTCTCCAGTTTCAGGTGCCTTCTGGTTTCCTTCGTCGCGTTCGCAAAGGCACTCTCGCGAATGCGATGTGTGAACTGGACTGGGTAGGTTTTTCTCCTACGTGAACACGAGATCAGTGTCGCGAACGCGGAGCATTGGAGGGATTGCTCTAAGCGAATGCGAATTGTCACACGCGAACGTGTAGCAATAGGCAGGCTGGGTAGGGAAATCAGGAGTGACTCTATGCGAACGCGAGCACTGTCTCGCGAATGCGAAGGTGAGGCGGGCTATACCTTCGCGAACGCATTGAGTCTCCTTCGATAATGTAAGCCATTAAGGCTCTGCTCTTCGCGAACACAGTCCCAAATACGGGATTTTGCCATTCTTTCAAAAATTTCAAAACTAGAAGACCTAGAGGCGATTTTCCTAAAAGATGTTTTCCCCCAATTTGTTGGTAAGTGATTCTAACCTACATTCTTTTAATTACCTATTACATTTCATGAGTTTTCAACCTAAAATCTAGTATTTTCATGGTGAAAATTGGGGGTTTGGATAGAATTAGGAATTTTTGTATAATTAGAATTTAGACCTCGAATTGAGGTCGGATTTTGAAATAAATTATATAATCGTGCTCGGGGATAAATGGGTAAATGAATTTTGGTATGAACTTCGGGTTTTGACCAAGCGGGCCCTGGGTCAATTTTTGAAGTTTTGGGAGAACGGATGGGGAATCAAAATTTATGAAGTTGTAATTGATTTCTTTAGCAATATTTGATATTATTGACTCGTTTGTGGATAGATACGAGTGGTTTGGAGGTGGATTCTAGAGGAAAAGCAATAATTGAGCATTGAGTGGCCTTTGGAGCGAGGTAAGTGTCGTGTCTAACCTAGACACGAGGGAATATGACTTGTTTGTCTATTTGCTAGATGTTAAAATGTTGGGGGACCAACGTGTATGTGAGGTGACGAGTACGTATACATTGTAGTCTGGTTAAAGCATGCGGGCGGGGCTTGGATTCTTGCAATTATAGCTTCCTTTGTTCATGTTATCCATGTTTAGACTAGTATTGTTAAATTGATCATTCTTATCATGTCTATGGAACGTCTGGTGTGAATTGAGTATTGAATCCAAAGTTGAGGTTGATATTGTGGAACAAAATGTTGAAGTAAGGCTTGTACTTGTTATTCTATCTCCCTATTGTTATTTGTTCATTGCATTATTGTAAGGGAGAGTGATAATGCACGAAGAGTGACGCCGTGCCATATTGTGAGTGTTAATGCACGAAGGGTGATGTCGTGCCATATTGTGAGTGTTAATGCACGAAGGGTGATGCCATACCATGTTATGAGAGTTAAGGCACGAAGGGTGATGCCGTGCCGTTTCTATTAATTTTATGGTGAGGTTGAGAGTAAAAGCACGAAGGGTGATGCCGTGCATTTTTTGTTTACTGTGTTTACTGGTTCTTATTGATTCATAGTACATTGACTGTTCAAGTTACCATTCTGCTGTAGTCCTCTATCTCGTATTTCCCTCAGCATGTTTCCCCTCCCAATAGTACATGTTTAGCTATTATTGTTGTTTTCTTGTATATATACTGTTATCTACATAGGCTTATTATGTGAGTGTCTTGTCATAGCCTCGTCACTACTTCGTGGAGGTTAGGCTCGACACTTACCAGTACATGAGGTAGGTTATACTGATACTGCACTCTGCATTTCTTGTGCAGATTTTTGTACCGATCCTAGCTGATCGTGAGGCTTAACAACTTGGATTTGCTATCAGGAGACCCAAGGTAGATCTGCCGGTGTCCGTAGACCCTAGAGTCTCTTCCTAGTTTTATCATTTACTGTTTCCTTACTTCAAAACAATGTATTTTTTTTCTTTTCAGACTCTGTTTTTAGTAAATCATAGTAGCTCGTGAGTTGTGACTCCAGATCCGGGTGGTAGTAATTAATTAAGTTTTTATATTATTCCGTACTCGCTGTATTTCATTTTAATTTATTTGATGTTATTTACTGAATTGAATAAGGATTGGCTTAATAATTCTCTAACATCGTCTTGCCTAGCAAGTGGAATGTTAGGCGCCATCGCCGTCCCGACGGTGGAAATTCTGGGTCGCGACACTCTATGCATGTATCTCAAGTACGCATGTCAAATGCAATGCATCTTACTGATGAACTCATATACTCATACTCTCAGAGTACTCAATCTAAGTGTCCCGTATTCTCACTCATCATGCCCAATATGCTGCATGCTCAGTCACTCAGTATTGTAGAGGGCAGCTCCAACCCAAGAGCAAATAAACCAGGGCAGGTCTAGCCCAATGCAAATGAATCTAAAGGAAAATAAACCAGGGCAGATCTAGCCCAATGCAAATGAAACAGGGAAGATCCACCCAATGCAAATGATTGCTAGCAATTGCGCCCACTGTGGGTGTGCAAACTTCGGAGGGGCCGATCCATCCCAAGCGCTATAATAAGCTAAATCTTGGCATAAATCAATAAATCATGCTGCAGTGTGCAACCCGATCCAATAAATATCACTCACACTCAGGCCCTCGACCTCACTAAGTCATCAACCTCTCCAGTCTCTCGGGCTCACAATACTCATGCTAAGCAGCCCAAATCAATGGTATGAGATATGACTATATACAATAACAGAGATTGAGATATGATATATAGTGATGAATGCGATTGAGTACATAACTACAATTAAGCAAATAACTCCCATCAAAGAACGACCATTGTGGGTCCCAATAGTACCAACATATAGCCTAAACATATTTTCTAGCATGAATCATAACTCAAGTGCTCTAACACATAGAGTACAGTACAAGTATCCAGATTAGATAGCTACACAGTTCCATGGAATCGACTAAGTCACAATTTCTACGGTGCACACCCACACGCCCGACACCAAGCATGCATATCACCTCAATATCAATCACATAACACGTAATTCAGGGTTTGATACCCTCAACACCAAGTTTAGAAGTGTTACTTACCTCGAATAAGCCAAATCCAATACCGAGCAAGCCAAGCGATGCTCCAAAATGCCATCCCGTGCGTACCAACCTTTGAACGGATCGAAGTGGTTTCACATGCCATATTGAATCCGTTTAGAACCAGAGTTGTGGGTACGACCTGGTCCTGCAGGCCGAGTTGTTCTACGACCCTCGATCTGATGATATTGGCCGAGCTACCTGGATCAATTAACATGCGTTTAATTTTAGTTTTATTCATGAGTACAGATATTACCAGTGCATCGTTATGGGGTTGGATGATTCCCTCTGCATCTTCATCATTGAAAGAAAAAGTCCCTATAGGTGTGTAATCTTGAGTTCGAGAACGCTTTTCCCTCACAATCGATGTTTTAGTGCATTTAAGCACCGGTCCCTAAGGGGTATCGACGCTGCCGATGATCATGTAAATGACGTGTTGCTGTTCTTCTAGCTCGTTTTGCTTGCCGAAGTCCTTGTTCTTACAATGATTCTTCGCGCTATCACTTAGAAATTCCCGAAGGTGCCCTTTGTTAAACAAGCGGGCTACTTCCTCTTTTAATTGCCTGCAATCTTCCGTTCTGTGATCACAAGCCGTTGATGCACAAGTGATACCGAGCGCTCACATGCGCATACGAATGCGTGGAAGGAATTCAAAGAGTTAGGCTTCAGGCTGAATCAATGTCGCACGACAAGGAAATAAAGATGAGAAGTTTATCCTAAATGTCATGTAGCCTCTCAAAGATAGGTATGGACGTCATTATACCGATCCGCAAGACTCTACTAGGCACTTGCTCATGAATCATAGAACCTATGAACCTAGGGCTCTGATACCGACTTGTCATGACCCAAAATCCTACAAGTCGTGATGACACCTAACCCAGCCCGTCAGGTAAGCCAATTAACAACTATTCAATTTAATGAGATTTATTAAGAAAAGAAATGATAATACAACTACTTTTATACAAGAATTTCCCAAGGACTGGTAGTACAAATCTTGAGCATCTAAGATTTAGATTTCTTTACAAAAATTGAGTTGAAATAATTACAACATCTGTTTGAAATCTAAATGAATAGAATTCGAATTTAATGCTATAAAGGACTAGTGATAGCTGTAACTGGAATGCGGGTACATCTTCCGATCCATCTCCCTTCGTACGCAGTAACATCAGCATCCAACATCTACACACAGGGTACAGAAGTGTAGTATGAGTATAACCGACCCCATGTACTCAATAAGTAACAAACCTAACCTTAGGTTGAAAGTAGTGGCGAGCTGGGGCAAAGGGTCAGAGTCCAACTCCAATAACCAGTAATAGTCATAAAAATAAAAATACAATGAACATGAAAATAACTCAGAGGTAAAATGCTCCACTCGTTCACAGCTATAGAATGAAAAGCATGCTTTTCAGGTATAACAATAACTCCCAAATCTTTCACCGAAAATACCAAAACATATGAATAAGTTTGAAAACTGTGATTGTTTTCCCAAACACCTATCAACAATAAATAAGATGTTTTATTTTCAGATAGCATGAGGAAAACATATCTCTATGTCTACATGTTAATATACAAGTGAAATCGGGAATGTAACCAAAATCGGGTAGTAGAAGGAAATGCATCTCAAGTACGCATGTCAAATACAATGCATCTCACTGATGAACTAATGTACTCATACAATCAGAGTACTCAATCTTAGTGTCACATATTCTCACTCATCATGCCCAATATGCAGCACGCTCAGTCACTCATTACTGTACAGGGCAGATCCAGCCCAAATGTAAATAAACCAAGGCAGATCCAGCCCAAGCTGCAAATAAACCAGGGCAGATCCATCCTAAGATGAAAATAAACCACGACAGGTACATCCCAATGCAAATGAATCTAAATGCAAATAAACCAGGATGGATCCAGCCCAATATAAATGAACCAGGGCAGATCCAGCCCAATGCAAATAATTGCTAGCAATTGCGCATACTATGGGTGTGCAGACTCCGAAAGGGCCGGTCCAGCCCACACGCTATAATAAGCCACATCCTGGCATAAATCTATAAATCATGTTGTGACGTGCAGCCCTATCTCGTAAATATCACTCACAATTAGGCCCTCGACATCACTCAGTCATCAACCTCTCCAGTGTCTCGGGCTCACAACGCTCATGCTAAGCAGCCCAAATCAATGGTGTGAGATGTGACTATATACAATAACAGAGACTGAGATATGATATATAGTGATGAATGTGACTGAGTACATAGCTGCAATTAAGCAATTAACTCATATCAAAGAACGACTATTGTGGGTCCTAATAGTACCAGCATATAGCCTAAACATGTTTTCTAGCACGAATCATATCTTAAGTGCTCTAACACATAGAGTACAATACAAGCATCCAGATAAGATAGCCACACAGTTCCATGGAATAAACTAAGCCATAATATCTATGGTGCACGCCCACACGTCCATCACCTAGCATGCACATCACCTCAACATCAATTACATAACACGTAATTTAGGGTTTCATACCCTCAGTACCAAGTTTAGAAGTGTTACTTACCTCAAACAAGCCAAATCTAATATCTAGCAAGCCAAGCCATGCTCTGGAATGCCATCCCGCATGTACCGACCTACGAACGGCTTGAAACTAGTCAAACGCAACCCAAATACATCAATTAATTCCAAAGGAAACAAACCCAATCGATAAAGGTCTAATCTCTAATCAAAAGCCCAAAATCAACCCAAAAGTCTAACCCAGACTCGCACCTCAGAACTCAACGACACTTATAAAATTTGACAACACATTCAATTACGAGTCCAACCATACTAGTTTCAGTCAAATCCGACTCCGAATCGATGTTCAAAACTCAAAAACTCACTCTATAAAACCTTAGGCTAAAACACCCAATTTTCTCTTTTAGAGCCCTCAATCAAATGCCGAAAACAAAGATAGATACATGATATAAAATAAAAAATGAGTAGAGAACAGTTACTCCAATCCACATGGGAAAATTGCCTCAAGAATCGCTTCAATCCTAGCTCCATAGCTCCAAATATGCTAAAATGACCAAACCCTCGCACTTAAAGCTTCTGCCCAGCCATTTTCGCTTTTGCGAACAAATGAGCTGCTTCTGCGGCGTCACTTCTGCGACATGAACTCCGCTTTTGCGGACTCCACTAGCCAGCTTACCTCTCACACCTACGGACACTGTTCCTCTTCCGCGCAATCGCAGGAGCGAGGCTAAAATCCGCATCTATGAAAACTCCCAAACAATCCGCCATTCGTTTCTGCGATTGAATTCCCGCACCTGCGGATGTGCAGAGGCGCCAAACCTTCCGCTTCTGTGGTTTTTCCTCATCAGGCCTTCCTTCACTTCTGCACCCATGATACCACATTTGCGACCATCAAACCTGCACCCATTACCCCGCAGGTGCGACCACATCAAGTCTAGCAAAACCTGCCATCTCACATGAATGGAAAAATAATCCGAAATACGTCCGAAATTTACTCGAGCCCCTTGGGACCCTGTCCAAATATACCAAAAAATCCCATAACATAACACGGACCTACTCGAGGCCTCAAATCACAAATAACAATATCGAAACGACGAATTGAACCTCAAGTCAAACTTAATGTACTTTTGAACTTTCAACTTCCAAAAGTCGCGCCAAAACATATCAAATCAACTAGGAATGAACTCAAATTTTGCTCCCAACTCCCAAATGAAAAAGCTATTCAGATCCCCAAAATCACAATCTGAGCCCGATACCATCAAAGTCAACTCCCGGTCAAACCTATGAACTTTTCAAACCTTTAAATTTTCAACTTTCGCCAATTAGTGCCAAATCCTTCTAGAAATATCCAAATGCAAATCCGAGCATACGCCTGGGTTCAAAATTACCATCCGGGCCTAACGAAATCATCAAAAATCCATTTCGAGGTCAAATTCACAAAAGTCAAACTTGGTCAACCCATCTAACTTAAAGCTTCAACGATGAAATTCATTCTTCCAATCAAACTACGGATCACCTAAACACCAAAACCGATGATACACACTAGTCATAATACACCATACAGAGCTACTCATGCCCCCAAACTACCGAGCGAAGTGTAAATGCTCAAAACGACCGGTTGGGTCGTTACAGGTTCGAATTGAAAATTCGAAGTAGAAGATAAACATGAAAAAATGAGATGTGTATCGTTTGTGTATCATATATGTATCATATTCATATCAAATGCATATCACATGTATATTCATGCATACGTATGTGTGTGATACATGCGCGATATATGTTTGATACATGTGTCGGAGAAGAATTTTTTGAACTCGCTTATAACTACGAATTTTGATACCACACCAAATCACCTTGAATCTTCATCAAAATTTGTATATTGACTCATCTATATGTTTTCAATGAATTTCAACCATACCCATTGAAAAATGTATTTTTTTGCTTTGATTTTTAGATTCTTATATATATATATATATATATATATACACACATATGAAGGGGAGCCTTGGCGTAACTGATAATGTTGTTGCCATGTTACCAGGAGGTCACGGGTTCGAGCCGTGGAAACAATCTCTTGCAGAAATGCAGGGTAAGACTGCGTACAATAGACCCTTATAGTCTGGCCCTTCCTGGGACCTCGCGCATAGCGTGAGCTTAGTGCACTGGGCTCCCCTTTTATGAATATATGTATGGAAGGAGATCTTTGCATGTGATCCTTGAAGAGAAAACCTTATTTATTTGGGTTTTTAATTTTTTTATGTGCTTAGTTAGTTTTGATAAGTCTATGGTTAATGGATAGAGGTTAGTAAGTTGGAACTTATTTGGGACATTTATGTAAGATTCCCAAAAGTTTATGCTCTATGAGTGCCCAGTGACACGAGGTGGATAGAATTCGCCAGTGTGTTTATGAATTTTAATTTCTGGGCTTGTTTAAATTTAAAGAAGAAAATTAAAATAATTTTTACATGGAAGATCGCTTCCTTTTTGAAGTTAAATTTTAGTATATTCAATAGAATCTTTAACACTAATGGCGTTGATCTTGTAGAAATTAAAATTCTCCGTTACTGACGTAAACTGCTAGTTTCGCTAACTCGAGAATGAAAGTGTGGTAGCTGAGTTGATGAAGGGTATGGCAAAGAATTTAGCTTGATGTAGATATGAAGTGCTGAAAAAAGGTAGATCAGTGAGAATGTTAGATGTAGAAATTAATCGGTGAAATAATGAAGAAGATGGGTAAAAAGTGAAAATAAAGACAAAAAAGTTGGGCAAAAATGATGTGGTAGAAGAAAAAGAAAAGAAAAACACTAACAACAATAATAAACCCACTAAATTCTCACAAGTGGAGTCTAGAGAGAGTAAGATGTACGCAACCTTAACCTTACCTAGAAAGACAGAGAAGCTGTTTCGATAAACCATCGGCTAAAGAAAGATAAAAAGAAGTAATGACAACAAGTAGTAATAACAATAAGATAAAAAGAAGACCAAAACCAATGTAGTAACTAAATGGTAAGTAATAGTAGCAATCTAAAATAAAAAATAAACTAAAACAAATGCCACTGAATAAAGGAAGACAAAGGGAAACGGTCGACTACCTACTTATCTTTTACCTTAATCATCGATCTCCACACCTTAATAGTCAGCGGTCTGACGATGTCCATCCCCCATTTCATGAATGACCATGGGGACGGAACCGAATGTGAGGGTTATGCCGGTTGGTGTACTAGTGGTGCGTAGCGTTGACACTTATCACATTTTTGTACGAAGTCTTTGGCGTCTTGTTCCATGCAAAACTAGTAATATCCTGCCCGTACCAACTTCAGCACCCAAGAATCTGTGCCCGAGTGATTGCCGCATATCCCTTCGTGGACTTCTCTCATCACATAATTAGCTTCTGACGCTCCTAAGCACCGGACCGACGGGCCTTGGAAGGATTTTCCATGCAATTGGCCTCTCTTGAAGCTATAACATGCAGCTTTGGTGCGTAACGCCCGTGATGCTTTGAGGTCTTCGGGAAACTTTCCGTGATCAAGAGAGTCGATTATTTCATTTCTCCAGTCCTAGACCAGACTAGTCGAATTTACCTCAAAGTAACCATCTGTATCTAGGGCTGAGTTCATCAATTGCACTACCATCCCGGACTCCGATCCCTTTATTTTCGTCGATGATCCTAAGTTTTCTAATGCATCCGCTTCTGCGTTACCCTCCCTCTGGATATGAGTAATTGTCCACTCCCAGAATCGTGCCAAAAGAGCATGGACCTTTACCACGTATTGTTGCATACGTTATTATTTGGTATCAAAGATCCCGTAGACCTGATTTACTACTAGCTACGAGTCACATTTGATTTCGATGACCTCGAAATCAAGTCCCTGGGCCAATTCGATCCCTGCAATCAAAGCTTCATACTCCGCTTCATTGTTAGTTAAAAGGATCGTTCTGGTGGATTGCCTTGAGGTTTCCCCCAAAGGCATGATTAAGACTATTCCAAGTCCGTACCCTTTTATGTTGGAAGCTCCGTTCGTAAATAAGGTCCAAACCCCCGATGTCGATTCCGACACCATTACTGCCTCCTTGGTTGCCAAAGGCAATAGTCCCAAACTGAAATCGTTCACAAAGTCAGCCAAGACGTGCGACTTAATTGCAGTCCTTGGTTTGTATTCTATGNTAACTTCAAATTATAAATAAAACTTATAGGAAACAATTCCGGATAATAAATATTCAATCTTTAACAAGAACTAAAAGTCAACCCCATGGCCCGCATCTCAGAACCTGACCAAAATTATAAAATTTGAACACCCATTCGATAACGAGTGCAACCATACAAGAATTACCAAATTCCGATATCAATTCGCCCTTCAAAATCCTCATTTTACATTTTGAAAGATTTCTTAAAAATATCCAATGTTTCCTCAACTCAAAATATTAATTTAATGGTAAAAATAAAGATGAAATCATGAAGTATATTAAAATCTGGGTAGAGAAGATTTACCCCAAACCAAGACGTGAAGAACCCCTCAAATAAACGCTAAATTCCAAGGCCTACAACTCAAAATATGATAAAAATGGGCAAACCCTCGAAATAGAGTTCTTATAACTTTGCCGAGGCTTTCCTCTTACGTGATCGCAGAACACAAAAATGACTTCTCAAGGAAATGAGCTACGCGTTCGGGGAAAACACCTCGCGAACGCGATGAACAGATTGGCTAACCTTCGCGAATGCATACCAAATCTCGCGAACGCAACGAGTAACATTTCACCAATCTCCAATTCCTTTATACGAACGCAGAACACCCTATGCGAATGCGAACAACAACCAAATGAACCTTCACGAATGCATGCCCACTATCGCGTTAGTGATGAGCAAAAATGCTGATTTTCCTAGAATCAATTCGCAATCGCAGCTTAATCTTTGCGATCGTGAAGAGCAACAACAACACCAGAAATCCGCAACTCTAAAGCATGAAGAAATGACCTGTAGCCCATCTGAAACACGCCCGACGCCCCGGTACCCCGTCAAAACATATCAAAAAGTTTCATAACATAACACGGATCCGCTCGAGGTCTCATATTACATCAAACAATGTCGAAACTACTAATTGCATTACGAATCGAACTTATAAATTTCCAAATCTTCTAACTTCTAAAATTCGCGCCGAAATATATCAAATAAACCAAGAATGATGCCAAATTTTGCATGAAAGTTCCAAATGACATAACAGAGCTAATCCAACTCTCGGAATCACATTCTGACCCCGATATCACCAAAGTGAACTCTCGGTCAAACCTCTCACATTCCAAAACTTTAACTTTGATATTGTAAATTCTTGGCAAATTGTGATATATGGGCACATGTGGTGCGAGTTGTTATTGTAATATGTTATTGATGAGCATGCAATGGTATAAGGCTTGGGGTTAATGTGCGTGTGGCGGTATAAGGTGGTACTTATATGCGTGTTGCTTGTAGGGGAACTACGTAAAGCCACGCAGCGTCATAAGGTGGGCTAAAATGCGTGTAGCTATTTCAAATGTAAGGCTCACGCGGTGGTATTGAAATTGAAAAATGTGAATATAAGGCGGTACATCGGTTGTGATTCTTGATTATACGAGGCGGTACCTCGGTTGTGATTTCATTATACACAAGGTTGTACCTTTGTGTGATTCTTGCTATTTATTTCATATTGAAAAGAGTTTTGGTGGGAAGACTTCTTGTTGTTTCATTCTTTATTATTCTAGCAGTTGTTGTCCGTATATGATCATTTTAGTTCTCTTTAGTTTCTTCTTTTTTGCTGCTTCTATGTTTGAATTTCGGTATTAGTTCATGTTACTATCTTGTTGCTTATCAGTTATTTCTCCAATTTCTTATTTTTATATATTCGTATTACGTTTTCATACTTCTTATTTATATCCTAGTAGGGTTCTTGACCTGGCTTCGTCAATACTCTACTGAGGTTAGGCTTGATACTTACTGGGTACCGTTGTGGTGTACTCATACTACGCTTCTACATATTTTGTGCAGATCCAGGTACGTCTGCTCGTGCTGGTCATTAGAGATCATTTGTAGCTGCTTTACGGAGACTTTGAGGTATGCCTTCTCGGCGTCCCCAGGCCTCGGAGTCACCTTGCCTATTGCACTTCCTCTTGTATTTCTTTCAGAGAATGATGTATTAGATATTCTAGTTTTATTCTATAGAGCTTATGACTCAGTTCCACCGGTTTGGGGAGCATATTATTGAGATTATGTTTGTATCGGAAAGTTATATCAGTATTTAGTTTTTTTAGTAATTTGATACTTGTTATTGTCAAGTTATTATTATTTGTTAGGCTTACCTAGGCGTAGCGACTAAGTTCCATCACGACATCCTATAGAGGAAAATCGGCAGCGGAAAGGCCATTAGTATTGGAGGTTCAGGCCTTAGCCAACTAGTTTGTTAGATTAAATGTTTCAGAGCCCAGTCGAGTTCTTGCATGTGTGGTTTCTCGGTCTTCTATATGACCGTATCAGAGAGCGTAAGTATGACGACCACCATTTGCTTGTCCTCAAGGATATAGTTCATCACGGCGATGCCAAGGAGGTTACTATTTGGGATGACGATGTGTTACGGATGCAGGGCCGGTTATGTGTTCCCAATGTGGATGGTGTGCGTGAGTTGAAATCCATGTACGCAAGTTGTTATGGATGCATGGCCGGTTATGTGTTCACGATCTAGTTCGAGATGCGTTGGAGAAGGTCAAGATGATCCAGGATCATCTTCGTACAACCCAATCTAGACAAAAAGGTTATACAGATCGGAAGGTTCTCGATGTTGCATTCATGGTTGGAGAGAGAGTCTAGCTCCGGGTTTCACCCATGAAAGGTGTGATGAGGTTCGAGAAGAAGGGAAAGTTAAACTCTAGGAATATCGGACATTTTGAGATCCTTGAGAGGATTGGGGAGGTGGTTTTCAAGCTTGCTTTTCCCCCTAGTTTATCTGCGGTCCATCCGGTGTTCCATGTTTTTATGCTCTTGAAGTATTATGGTGATCTGTCTCATGTTCTAGTCTTCAGCATAGTCCAATTGGACAGGGATTTGACTTATATTGAGGAGCATGTGGCTATCTTGGATCGACAAGTCCAGAAATTGAGATCAAAGAGTATTGCTTCAGTGAAAGTTCAATGGAGGGTTCATCGGGTCAAAGAGGCAACCAGGGAGACTGAGCACGACATGTGGAGTCGTTATCCTAATCTATTCACCACTTCAGGTATCTCTTTATGCACGTCTTGTGTAATTGCGCCCCTTACCCCTTTTATTCCTTCACACACGTGTAATTATGATTTTATGAATTGCGGGGTTGGTTAGTTTCATTCCAGGAAGCTTTTGGGCTGGTTTGGACTTTTGATTCTTGACTTAGAAGTTTAAATTAGAAAATATTGATCAAACTTTGACTTTAGTGAAAATAACCCTGAAACAGTGTTTTAATGACTCTGATAGCTTCGTATTGGGATTTTGGACTTGGGCATATGTCCGAAAATGATTTTGGAAGTCCTTAGGTTAATTTATGTTGATTTGCCAAAATTTGGAAATGTGAAGTTGAAAGGTTTGACCGTAGGTTGGATTTTATCTATCGAGCTCGGAATTTGATTTTGGGACTTGGAATAGGTCCGTTATGATATTTAGAACTTGTCTGCAAAATTTGGTGTCATTTGGAGTTGATTGATATGATTCAAACGTTTAGTTTTAATTCTACAAGTTCTTAAACATTTCTTTGAATTTCATACATTTTAGAGTTCAATTCATAGTTTTAGATGTTACATTTGGGTTTTGATCATGTAAGCGAGATCGCATGATCTTTTTAGACTTGTGTGGATATTTGGTTTGAAGCCCCAAGGGCTCGGATGAATTTCAGACATGTTCCGGAGTGTTTTGGACCGGAGTTGGTAAAATCTGATGTCTGGTGATGTGGTGTCATAATTGCGAACACCAGAGTCGCATTTGGAAAGGTGACAGAAGGTGACAATTGTCTCAAATGCGACCTCCCCTTCACATTTGAGAAGCCAACAGGATTATAGCTTAGTTCCCATTTGCGATGTCCCTCCAGTTCGCAATTGCGAAGACTCTTTCGCAATTACAATGCATGCTGAGTCAGTTAGGGTTGGCAAATGCAAGCCCTGGTCTGCAATTGCGATGGTTCACAAATGTGAACCCTATGTCGCAAATGCAACATCTGCAACTGGTTAAAGGGCAGAGAGACGGGATATTTGAACGCATTCTCTCATTTTTGAACCCTAGACACGAAGTTAGGCAAGACACTTACCTCAACCCTAACGTCGTGTGGGGGAACTACCCTTTAGGATTAGTATTGTTTGATTCAATTATACTAAGTGAAATCCGTGTACGCAAGGTGACGAATGGGTACACGGGTTGTACATGGTATTTGACC
>AWOL01S0011295.1:0-19589 GCA_000715115.1 Nicotiana otophora | reverse complement strand
AATTATCCCTCCGTAAGGTGTCGTGATGGCACCTAGTCTTTATGACTAGGTAAGCCTAATATTGCGAAAAATATAAAGAAACACAACATTTTAAAGATACAAAATATATTATAAATAGCCAAGAGTAGTACCACTCGGCATATATAAAATAATTTCCCAAGACCCGAAATGTCGCTAAGTCACAAGCTGCTATAATCTATGTAGCTCTATACAAAAGTCGGAAGATAATAAAGAAAATCTCTAGATGAGGGAGTAGAAGGGGACTCCGAAGATCTGCGGACGCAAGCAGAAATACCTTGAAGTCTCCTAGAATCAGCAGCACGCGCTAATACCAAGGCTGATAGCTCGTACCTGGATCTGCACACAAAACACATGTGCAGGAAAGGGCATGAGTACACCATAATGGTACCTAGTAAGTGCCAAGCCTAACCTCGGTCAAGTAGTGACGAGGTCAGGTTAAGGCCATACCGGAGTAAATATAGTAATTTAAACAGTAAAAGATATAACTAAACTTTACTATAACATAGTTAAAAAGGGAGCCCTCGGCTCAGAACAAGGTAAACACAGTGGAAAATCTCTCGGGATATCGTCCCGTAGTATCAAATGAATATGCAGTACATGAGGGATCTCCCGGAATACGTCCGTAGTCCCAAAGTAAATATGCAATGCTGGGGGATCTCCCGAAATACGTTCGTAGTCCCAATTTAAATATGCAGTACATGGGGATCTCTCGGAATACATCCGTAGTCCCAATCTAAATATGCAATGCAAGATGAAATGGCAGGTATGGCATCGAGTTATACAGTTTATACTGGACACAGATAAGGCAAATAAGGACTTAAGTAAACATGACGCACAAAATGTCAATTAGGCAGTTAAAATACGTAAGCATGCTTCTCTAGTCTAAGTTTCACAATTAAACGTATTAGTGCAATGTAATAAGAAACAAAAAACAATTTATGATTTAGAAAGGAAAAAAGGGATTTTTTTTTTTGCAATAATAGCCCGTGTACGTACTCGTCACCTCACGTACACGGCGCCCACACACCAAATAATATCAAGATATCCTAAGGGGGAAGTCCCCAACACAGGGTTAATCAAGTAACTTACCTCGAACCGCTCAAATCAACTTGATATCATGTTCTTGCCACGAGTATCCGACTCCAAATGGCCCGAATCTATTCAAAACAGTACAATAACATCAATACGCGCTAATGGAATGTATCCCACAAGACAAAAATTAGGCCAAAAACCCGAAATTGGCTCAAACCCAGCCCCCGGATACCACGTCTCGGAACCCGGAAAAATTCACGAAACTAGAAAGCTCATTCACTCACGAGTCTAACCATATCAAATTTACTAAAATCCGATACCAAATGGTCCTCCAATCCACAATTCAAACTCCCAAATCCCTAGTCTCCAACTTCAAATTCCCACCTTAAATAGACATTAACTAGGTGGGAAAATACATGGCAAGGCAAGAATATTGACCAAAAATAAGCACAAGGAACTTACCTCAAAAAATGCCTCGAAAATGCTCTCAAAAATAGCCCTAACCCGAGTTTGCAAAGCCAAAAATGATAAAAATCGCGAAGCCCTTCGGTTTTAATCACTGTCCAGGTATTTCCGCACCTGCGGAACCTGGCTCGCACCTGCGGGTGCGCTTATGCGGAAAAATATGCGCATCTGCGCAACTCACTTACCCCCTCTGCCTTGGCATCTGCGATGAAAGGGCCGCATCTGCGCACTTGCGCCTGCAGAGTCCCTTACGCTTCTGTGCATCTTGCGCATTTATGAACGTCCTTGCGCAATTGCGGGCATCGCAGATACGGATACTTCCTCGCACCTGCGACCCCAGGCCAACTCTCGATTTCTCGCATCTGCGCTTCTATCTCTGCATGTACGGCTCGCGCACCTGCGGTCTCTTTTACGCAGGTGCGAAAACACCAGAACCAGTAAAGTTCAGAAATTCCTCTAAGTCCAAGTTTTCGCCCGTTAAGCATCCGAAACACACCCGAGGCCCCCGGGACCTCAACCAAACATACCAACTAATTCTAAAATACCTTACGAACTTAGTCGAGCTCTCAAATCCCATCAAACAACGCAAAAATCACGAATCACCCTCCAATTCAATTTTAAAGAACTTGAAAGTTCAAAATTCTACAACCGATGTCAAAACCTATCAAATCACGTCCGATTGACCTCGAATTTTGCGCACAAGTCATAATCAACATTAGGAACCTACAGCCACTTTTGGAATTCCATTCCGAGCTCGATATCAAAATTTTCACTATCGGCCGAAATCACCGAAAAACTAGCTTCCGCCAATTTAAGCCTAAATCTGCTATAGACCCCCAAAATACATTGTGGATGCGATCCTAACCCAAAAATCACTCAACGGAGCTAACGGAGTTGACGGAATTCCATTACGGATCCGTCTTCACACAGTTCCGACTACGGTCCAAATCCTAAGGCTTAAGCTCTCATTTGGGGACTAAGTGTCCCAAAACACTCCGAAACTCAAAACCAATCATCCCTACAAGTCACAATAGCAGAAAAACATTTGGGGAAAGCAGTTAATAGGGGATCGGGGCTATTACTCTCAAAACGACCGGCCGGGTCATTACAATCCAAAACGCAAAAGCAGGTTAAAAGATGTGGAATACTCAAGACATGACTGAAGCCACGAGGATTGAAGTCCTGTTTTGATTATAAGAAGCTATAGAACGATGAACTAGCACCTACAACTAGCGAGCATCAAGGTTTAGGTCAGAGTCTGCATGAAGAACCAATCAAGACTCAAGATCAAGTTTCAGAAGACTCATAGATAGGAATCTTATAACTCATAGCTGATAGGTTTGTTTAGTTTCTTTTTTTAATTTTTTTTGTAATAACAGGATCGCGGACCGAAACCTCGACGGAACTTCACTCGACTCCTCAATTCATCATTCCACCATTCTCCTTGAACTACACGTGACATTATTCTCCTATAATTTGGGATATGTAGGCAGTCCAAAACCAGGACTCGGTTACACCCTATCTTTTATTTCTTTTCCTTTTGAATAACGGTTTGGTCAAAAATTAGTCACATGGCTCACCTAGTCTTTGCATGAAAATTCTTCATGTTTCCAAGCAAAGAGGGGCAGCTGTGAGCAACTAAGTTTTTACTATATTTGAAGTTTTACCACCTTCTACTATGTAAATATTTTTACAAATTTAATATATATTATTTTTAGCTTTGTTACATTTTTTTAATATAGGGAAAGAACTAAAAATAATTTAAAAGGTCAAATTATTATTATTAGTATTATTTTTTTAATCTTTATTTTAAAATAAAATAAATTAAAACAAAAACCGAAAAAAATAAAAGTAAAGGTAGCCGAAATTTGTTTTTAAAAAAAAAGTAAAAGAAAGTGGAAATTTTAAAAAAGAAAAGTAAAATAAATGGAAATTAAAAAAAGAAAAGTAAACTAAGTGGAAAATAAAAAAAAGTAAAGTATAAAAAGTGAGAAATTAAAAAATAAAAGTAAAGGAAAGTGGGGAATTTTTTTTTTTTTTTAAAAAAGAAAAATGGAACTAGAAATTCTTTTTAATTAAAAAATAATAAAATAATAAAATAATAAATCTGAAAAAATTCCGAATTGTTTTTCCTATAAAAGGAAGAGAAATGTGAGGAGAAAAGAGAAGAAGGAAGTAAAAAACAGAGGAGAGAATTGAGAGAAAAAAAAAATTCTTCTTCTGCGCTAAGTGAATTTTTACTCGTTTCACTATTTCTTTCGAAATTTCAAGCAATTCATCACCTTGTTTAAGACCCAAAAATGCCTCAAATTCAAGCCTAAAAACACCTTGTGAATCTTCATTGATAGTCACCTCTCTCACGCCAAAAACCAGCAGTCTCACGAGGTACAGTCGAGTTTCGGTCCGGGCTCGAATTTTAAAAGGTTTGTCGCTAGATTTTCTGCTCATCTGCCGATTTGCCCTTGGTTTGGTGTGTTTGCTCGGCTCAGAATTATTTTTGCATTAATCAAGTTCTGAAGGAAAGTTTTTGCTTAAAGGTTCATTGTTTATCCTCCCTTTGTTAATTATTTCGTTGTTTTGTGTGATGTTCTTATAGAGGTTCATGTGATAATATTTTGTGTTGTTTTAGTTATACACCTTATTATGTTGTAGTTTCTTTTTACATGTTTCAAGCGATTTGTCAACATATTATTTGAATAGGATTTCATCTTAATGAGATTTGCTATTTAGAATTAAGAATGAAGATCTTGCCATATTAATGGGCCATGCGTTGGAGTTCAAGTAAGTGAACCAGAAATGAGTTACCATATTTAATAGGAAAGAAAGAATTAGACATGGGTTGGATTGAGTATAAATCTGTCAGGTCCAATAATTTTGTCACTAGACTAATAATTAGCTCATTCTTCCATAATGGATAAATGTCTCCTAATTTCAAAGATAGAGTAGTAAGTTGTAAATATTTCTAAGTGTGGATGACTTTTCAATACTTTAAATAACTGATATATTTTCCGACTTCCAAATAATTTCCTATTCATAAACTCTTGGTCTTACAATAATTTTAAATTCGTTTAGGAAAATAATACAAGTGCGCGTTCCCATGACTTGACCAATCAACTTTGAATAATATTAAATGTGTTATTGATTGTGTACACGTACGCGTGACGTGATTCTTGACGCCAAACAAAAATGAATACACGTACGCGTGACTTATTTCAAGATAATTTTTATAAATCTAATCAAGCAATAAAAGCAGACATAGGTAAAACATGAGAACTAATAAAGCACAGGTTATCCAAAAATAATATAAGCCAAATGTAGTCAATAAAGCGACCGTGCTATAACCACGGGACTCGGGGAATGCCTTACACCTTCTTCCCGGTCAATAGAATTTCTTAACCGAACTTTATTTTTGCAAACCAATAATAATAGAGTCAAACCTTCCTTTGACTAGGGATTCAAATAAATGGTGACTTGGAACACCCAAAAAATCAATTCCAAGTGGCGACTCTGTAAATAAAATAATCCCTACTCAAATTTGTCACTTTAAATGGAAAAACTCTTTAACCCACTACAATCCATAACATATATATCTTTTGGGATAAAAAGAGGTGTGACAGGGGTAATCACTTTAATAGTTAAAATATGAACTTTTGAATATGTATTGATTATTTTATATAATATTTGACTAGTTTCGAGTCGTTTGGCACCAAATTGAAGGTTTGAGCACAATCATGGACCGAAAAGTAGGCTTGAGACGAGGTAAGTCTCTTTTCTAACCTTGTAAGAGGAAATTAACCCCACAAGTGAATTGATTAATATGTGCTTCTATTTGTGGGGACTACGTATGCATGAAGTGACGAGAGTCCGTACGTAGTTACTGATTTTGCTATTATCCGTGTAGTCTAGAACCCATACCATGATAGATTTACGATGTTTGCACCCTACTTGTTAACTTAATTGCTTAAATGATGTTGGAACTTGATAGGGGAATGGTAGGATGCTAAATTTCGCTTACTTAAATTCTTGAATGGGCCACTCGACTGTTATTGATAATTGGTGTTTATTAAATTAAATGCGTCCTAAATAAATCTTGAATTAGTTGTTATAAAGTATTTTCTCTTTTCGTGGAGCGGGCCGAACGCCTCGGTAGAGATAGATGCATCTATGGTTCGTGCCGCTCGACCCTCGGCAATGCACTATTTAAATATTCTTATGTTGGATCGGGCCATACGACCTCGGCATAAATTGCGCATGATAAATCTTTGAAATCAATTATAATTGATATTGTTTTGTTGACTTGAGATATAAATTGTTAAATGATGGAAGTTGAACTTGGGACATACTATTAGCAAAAGGATTGTTTACTATTCTTGTTATTGAGTTTTAAATATATATATATATATATATATATATATTTCTGTAATCCATGCTTGGTTATTGTCTTGACATTTTATTGTTAGCCCCTAGTAAGTGTCAAAGTCGACCCCTCGTCACTACTTCTTCGAGGTTAGACTTGATACTTACTGGGTACATATTGTTTATGTACTCACGCTACACTTCTACACTTAATGTGCATGGCCTGAGGCAGGTGCATCTGGATATCAGTCCGGCACGCACACTTGATCGTTTCTACGAGACTACACGGTGAGCTGTCTTCCGAGCCGTTCCGCAGCAGCCGAAGTCTTTTCTTTTGCTTGTATTTTCTGTCTACTCCATTTCAGACAGTAGAGTAGAACTCTTTTATATATTCTACTAGTTGCTCGTACACTTGTGACACCAGGTCTTGGTGGTTTAGGCTAGTAGACACGTGATGATTTTGAGGTTATCTTATTTATCTCACTGCTTTAAAAATCTTGACATCTCATTTTTATTAAATGCTTACTTCTTAACTATGCACAAAACTAAAAAAATCAACTATTTCAAATCTTTAAAAGAATGGATCACATAGTTAGTTCACTGTCGGCTTGCCTAGCAATAACGTTGGGCGCCATCACGACCCATGGGAGAAATTGGGTCGTGACATATACTTAGTAAAATAAAAGGTTCGACCCTTTGACATTTGTTCTTCAAAAATCTTTATCTTTTATTTTTTAACTTAAAAGTTGTAAAAAAAAAAAAATATGCCACTAACCGGCTTCCTTACGGAGCCATGACCACCACACAAAATTACACTGGATGGATCTTTTTAAAATACTATTTATATTTTGATCTCGTTAAGAAATATTTTGGGAAACTAGCCTTGCACCAAAATTTTAAAGCATTAGAAAATCTGACAATCACCAGAATTTTCAAGCACAATGCTGAAAAATTCCGGTAATAAAATTTGTGGCGAAATCTTGACGATCACCATAATTCTTGCGTGCTTTAAAACTCTACCCAGCGTGCTTTAAAATTTTGGTGCTTAAGCAAAATCCTACTAGCATACTTTAAAATTCTAGCAGGGGCTTTTTTCTCAAAACATCTTTTGTCTGGGGTGAAAAAATCAATAATGATACAAAAGTATCATATCTATGTCATTCGCTTAGCACCAGGGACAATGGTTGGCCCAAAAACCTGATCCACTAGACCGACCCACTAAGGGAACCCGACCAACTTGATTGCATGGATAGAGTTAGAAACCAAAATAGGGCTTCGGCCGAACCGAGCAACCATAGTTTAATTTTATATTGGGACTTTTACCTAGCTATACTATATTAGAAACTTATTTACCTATGTTCTCTATGTTTTGCAGTTTTTAATAACTATCTAAGTTTTTCTTACAAATTGTATATATTGTTACTTAAAAGGCTCTCACCCCATTATTAGTGCCTTCAATTAAGGGATTCAAACATCTTTTTTTTTTCCCTCTCCTTTTCTCTATTCTCTTTTTTTTACATCAAAATCCCTTAATCTACGCCCATAATCTTCATCTTCTCTCTCCCTACCATTGTCGACAGATTTATTTTATTAAAAAATATTCAGAAATTGTATGATAATTGTATCATAATTGTATTTGAATTGTATCTGATATATCAATGCCTAAAACATAAATGTATCATACTTGTATTACAATTATATCTAACTTGTATATGATATATTAATACCCAAAATAATACCTGATACACTACTAATAAATTAATATACAATTATCACATTTGTGATACAAATTGTGAAATTCATCACGAACTCTCAACTGCTTGTAACAATATACAATGAATATATAATTATCATACATTTATAATACAATTTCTGTAACAATTATGATACATATACAATTATAATACAATCGTGATACATTTCTAAAAAGTTGTGATATAATTATGATCTTCATCTTCTTCAAGTTTCAATCACAACTCAATACTAAAAATTTAATATAATCATATTATAATTGTATTAGTGTTTGTAGAGTGTTGTTTTGAGTATTGATGTATCATTTACAAGTCACATACATTAAAGATTTTAAAAAGAAAGAAAACAAGATTCAAACTTACCCACAACTTGATTCTAAAGCAAATGTCCAAATTTCATTTGCATTGTATCAATAAGAAATAGAGATTTTGGGTGATTATTAAGAAGGAGAGAAATTGAATTTCAACAGCTTTTGAAGAGGAAAAGAATCTACAATTTTGGGGGGATAACAGTGGGTAAGCGAGATTTTGGGTAAGCAAGATTTTGAATAACAATGGGTAAGCGAGATTTCTTACTGTATGTAAGAATAATTTGGATAATTGTTAAGAAAGATAGAAGATGTTTTTGTAATCCTTTGGAAAAGGAAAGAATCTTAAATGTAGGGGGGTTATTGGAAATATGGGTTGGGTGTCATGTAACTGATAGGCTAGATTTAAGGGATCTTGAATTTCTTCTTTTTTATGATTTTGTATATATAATGGTAGGGTATAATTGCGTATTTTAGTCACTTATCACACTTTAGTTTACTGCAATTTTATTGTGTTTGAGCTTTAATCGCTAGTGTTTTGCACTTATTGTGTGTTTTATGCCTTGTAGGAGCGATTATGTGTTATGTAGATCTTGTGGAACTAATTCGAGCTATGTGGAGCTTTGAAGTCTGAGTAAAAACCCAAGTAATTAAGCCGGAATTGTGTTCGAAAATCGAGGATCAATTCTGGACGTCAAAATTCAAGGAAGAAGCAACTGCTGAAGAAATGCAATAGTGCGGGGCACTGTGCAACACATTAGGAAAGGGAGATTTCGTCTAGGTCCGATCCTACTTGGTATAAATACATGGAAAAATATTATTTTCTGGACTTTGGACACACTTTAGACCTAGAGACACATGAGGAACATTCGGGAGCAAGGATATCTGAGATTTCTTTATCTTTTCTTAGTATTTTTAATTATCCAACACTTAGGAATTTGTTTGATACTATCATGAGTGGCTAAAACCCATAGTTCTAGGGTTGTGATTTAGCCATGAATATTGTTGTTTAACGTTGACTTAACCTTGATTAATATTCACCAATATATGGTTGTTTCTTTAATTTTATGATTAATTGTTTAATTGTCTTGCCAGCAGTTAGGTTCTATTGATTATCTATGCTATGCTTGGGAAAGCCATATTTAGATTAGAGAAGAATTGAAGAGAGCACGATATTAACTCTGAAGGACCACAGATTTGTGGTTAGGATAGGAATATACCTAGTCACCGTACTTAATTAAATATCGTAATATTAATGCGTTCTTAATAGATTGATTTCATAGGAAAATCGGCGTTATTCTATTTTGAATAGGCGAGTAGTACTTCAGAGAATGCTATGAGAGCAATTGTTCGATTAATTAGCAACCATGAGTGAATTGTATGAAAGGGAGAGTTAACTAGAGCAAAATAGGATGGTGAATCGATCACAACCCTGGAATATTGTCTCTACTAAATACCCAACAACCATTTTGTTGCTTGATAATTTAGTTACTACTTAGAATTATAGTTTAGTATAATTAAACTCTTGAACTCGAATTGGCTCGACTGAATAACAATCTTGATGAATTTAGTGTGTAGCTGATACAAGTCTCTGTGGGTTCGACACTCGACTTATCATTTTATTACTTGTACGACCATGTATACTTGCGTGTGCGTTTGGTAACAACAAGTTTTTGGCGCCGTTGTCGGGGAACTTGAATAATGATTACTTTCTAGTTTTTGCTTTCATTATTTATTTCGTCGAGTCTAACGTTACTTGATTATTGCTCTGATCTCAGGAACTTTGATTAAATGCGCAGGGTCAGAAGCCAGGACGGACTTCAAGGCTTTGACCCCGAACCTGAGAGAACATTTCACAGGAGGTGGCGATGCCCAACATTGCTAATGTCACCTCCAGCATTGTGAAGCCCAGAATCACTGGGCACTTTGAGCTGAAACAGAGCATGATCCAGCTACTACATGCGAATGGGCAGTTTATGGGTCTTCCACACGAGGATCCACAACAACACATCCTGAACTTCTTGGAGATTAGTGATACCTATATCACCAACGGAGTCACTCCAGACTATGTGAGGCTCATACTTTTCCCATTCTCTCTGTTGGGCGAAGTAGAGTGATGGCTGAAAGCAGAACCAACTAATTCTATTACATCATGGAACAATCTGGCAAGGAAAGTTTTGGCAAGGTTCTTCCCTTCAGGAAAAACTGCAAAGATCAGAATTGAGATAGTCGCCTTCAAACAGAAAACGGGGGAGTCTTTATACTCAGCTTGGGAAAGGTTTAAGGGGATGCTCGAAGACTGTCCTTATCACAATCATACAAACGAAGTGTTAGCTCACACTTTTGTAGAAGGTCTACATCCTGAGACAAAGATTGTGGTGGATGCTGCAGCTGGAGGTCAAGTGTTGGAGAAAAGCTTTGATGAGATATATGTGTTACTGAACAAATTCTCCAAAAGCAATCCTGATTGGCAAGGAGAGATGGGCAGACACACAGTGCAAAAATCTGTAGGGGTTCTCGCGTTAGATGTCGTCTCTGCATTATCAGCGCAGATCTTCATATTGACCAACCAAGTCAATCAGATGACCTTGGTTATTAACAAGCAACAAGCCTAGCCAGTGCAACAGGTTCAATTGGTTTGTGAGGTATATGGAGAGGGTCATACAAGCGACTTATGCCCAGTTAATCTAGAGTCTGTCTTATTTTTGGGTAATGCGAATAGGGTCCAGACAAACCAGTATAGGAACACTTACAATCCCAATTGGAGGAACCACCCAAACTTCTCTTGGGGTGGAAACCAAGGTGCTCAGAATCAATACATGCCTCAAGCACCTCAACAACAATATAGACCACCTCAGGTTGAACAGCATGCAAACTCAACGAGCCACCTTGAGGAGATTATGAAAAAATTAATGGATGATCAACATGCCCAAGTAGCAGTAATGAGCAATTTGGAGCGACAAATGGGACAACTTGCTAGTGCCTAAAATACTCGACCAATTGGAGCTCTTCCAAGCGATACTGAGGCTAATCATAAGGCATCTATTAATGTTGTGTCATTGAGGAATAGGAGACAGTTAGAAGAAGTCCAATCGAAAAAGAGAAAACAAGTGACCTTTAATGATGAGTCGACCACTATTGAGTCGGAATCAGAAAAATCAAAGGAGTCAGAGAAGCCAGCTGAAGAGGTGGTGGTTAAGCAACCTCCACCATTAGTTGTGAGGCCACCACCTCTGTTCCCTCAAAGATTGCAGAAATCAAAGGATAATACCGCTTATAAAAAGTTTCTTGATATTTTAAAGCAAGTGCAAATAAATATTCCACTGGTATACATCCTGCAAGAAGCGCCCAAATATGCAAAATACATCAAGGACATAGTGGCAAATAAAAGGAGGTTGACTGAATTCGAGACTGTGACACTCACTGAGGAATGTAGCTCTAGAATACAAAGCAAGCTACGTCAGAAATTGAAGGATCCGGGTAGTTTCACTATCCAAATCTCGATTGGTAAGCATGCAGTCGGGCGAGTTTTGTATGATCTTGGAGCGAGCATCAATTTGATGCCGCTATCTATGTTCAAACAGTTGGGGTTGGGTGAGCCACGCCCAACAACGGTAATCTTACAGTTGGCTGATCGCTCCCTTGCTCATCATGAAGGAGTGATTGAAGATGTGTTAGTTCAAGTGGGCTCTTTCATATTCCCTGCTGATTTCATTATCTTGGACTACGAGCATGATCAGGAAGTCCCATTTATTTTGGGGCGTCCATTCTTAGACACGGGCTGAGCTATTATTAATGTATACGAAGGAAAGATGACGATGAGAGTCGGTGATCGAGTTGAGGTATTCAATGTGTATAAAGCACTCAGATTGCCAGCCCATTATGAAGAGCTATACATGAGATATGTGGTGGAAAGTGATGCTACATCATTGGTGCCTTGTGTGAGCCCCGTAGATCCTCTTGGACGAGCTTTGATTGGGGATGAAGAAGACAGTGAAGATGAGATGATGGGAGAAATTGAGCAAGTACTTGACATGTCTTGCAATTATGTCCATGGGTTTGGGAAATTTGAGGAGTTGCACAAGCCTGTCACTCTAACCCCTCATAAGTTATCTATTGAAGAAGCTACAAAGCTAGAACTTAAGCCCCTTCCAGTGCATATGCTCTATGCTTATTCGGGGAACTTTGAGACATTGCCAGTGATTATCTCATCCAGCTTGACTAATGTACAAGAAGAAAAACTGCTCAGAGTACTTCGCGAACATAAAAGGCTATTGGGTGGACAATTGCTGACATCAAGGGAATCAGTCCATCATTTTGCATGCATAAAATCTTTTTGGAAGATGGACACCACCCAGTGTTGAGCAGCAAAGGTGATTAAATCCCATTATGAAAGAGGTCGTAAAGAAGGAAGTAATCAAGTGGCTCGATGCAGGTATCATCTTTCCTATCTCTGACAGCAACTGGGTAAACCTAGTGCAATGTGTGTCCAAGGGGAGGGGGGGGGATGACTGTGGTAGAGAATGAGAAAAATTAGCTAATTCCTACTCGCACCGTAACAGGGTGGAGAGTTGAATTGATTATAGAAGGCTCAACAAAGCAACCCGCAAGGACCATTTCCCATTTCCATTCATTGATCAAATGTTGGACAAATTGGCGGGGCATGGATATTATTGCTTTCTTGATGGTTATTCGGGGTACAACCAGATTGTCATATGCCTAGAGGATTACGAGAAGACCACTTTTACTTGTCCTTATGGCACTTTCGCCTTCAAGCGTATGCCATTTGGTCTTTGTAATGCACCAGCCACTTTCCAGAGATGCATGATGGCTATTTTCACCGATATTGTGGAAAAATTTGTGAAAGTCTTTATGGATGATTTTTCAGTATTTGGGTCTTTTTATGACGATTGTTTGAAGAATTTGAGCAAGGTGTTAGCCCGTTGTGAAGAAATAAATCTAGAGTTGAATTGGAAAAAGTGCCATTTTATGGTGCAGGAAAGCATCGTGTTGGGTCACAGAGTGTCTAGAAGCGGCATTGAAGTTGATAAGGCGAAGGTGGAGGCAGTTGAAAATTACCTCCACCCATTTCTGTGATAGTTGTCTGGAGTTTCTTGGGACACACAGGGTTCTATCGGCGCTTTATAAAGGATTTTTCAAAAATTGCTACTCCTTTGTGCAAGTTGCTTGAGAAGGACGTAATTTTTAATTTTGATGACGCCTGCCTGAAGGCATTTGAAGAGCTCAAAAAGAAGTTGGTGAGTGCCCCCATTATTGTGGCACCAGATTGGTCCTTACCATTTGAACTTATGTGTGATGCCCGTGTCCATTCTATTGGGGAAGTACTAGGCTAGAGGAAAGACAAGGTGTTTTATTCCATCTACTATACAAGTAAGACTCTTAATGATGCACATCTGAATTACACCACCACTGAAAAGAAGTTGTTTGCCATTGTGTGGGCCTTTGAAAATTTCGGGCATACTTGGTGGGAACAAAAGTCATAGTCCATACCGATCATACAACAATCATGGATCTATTTACAAAAATGGAATCTAAGGATAGATTGATGCACTGGGTTTTGTTGTTGCCGGAATGTGATGTAGCAATTCGAGATTGAAAGGGCATAGAGAACCAAGTTCCTGACCATCTATCAAGGCTGGAAAATCATGACCACGTAGAGGAGGGTGAAGAAATTAAAGAGGCATTTCCTGATGAGCAATTTTTTGCTATCACCCAAGACCTTTCCCCATGGTACGCGGACTATGTGAACTATCTTGTGAGTGGGGTACTTCCTCCTGAAATTGAATCTAAAGCTAGAAAGAGGTTTTTACATGATGTAAACTTCTACTACTGGGATGAGCCATACTTGTACAAGCAGTATGCTGATCAGTTGATGAGGAGATGCATTCCAGAAAAAGGAGGTGGAATTAGTGCTGTATGATTGTCATGCATCACCTTATGGGGGCCATCATGGAGGTAATAGAACAACTGCAAAGGTATTACAATCTGGTTTCTTTTGGCCAACATTATTCAAGGATGCCCATGCATTTCTAAAGAAGTGTGACCAGTGTCAAAGAACATGTACAATCACAAAGAGGCATGAGATGCCTTTGAATAACATCTTGGAGGTCGAGATTTTTTATATGTGGGGGATAGATTTTATGGGACCATTCCCATTGTCCAGAGGAAACAAATACATCTTGCTAGCAGTTGACTACATGTCAAAATGGGTAGAGGTGATCGCATTGCCAACAAATGATGCCATAGTGGTAGCTGCATTTGTGAAAAAGAACATATTCTCAAGGTTTGGGACTCCACGTGCCTTGATTAGTGATGAAGGGACTCATTTTTGCAATCTATTGTTGAATAACCTTCTAGCTAAATATGGAGTCCGCCATAGAGTTGCTACGGTATATCATCCGCAAAAAAGTGGACAAGCTGAGGTGTCTAACAGAGAAATAAAGTAAATCTTAGAGAAGACGGTGTGTGTGAATAGGAAGGATTGGGCTGCAAAGTTAGATGATGCATTGTGGGCATATAGAACTGCATACAAAACGCTAATTGGGGCATCGCTGTATAAGCTCGTTTATGGGAAGGCATGTCACTTGCATGTTGAACTTGAACACAAAGCGTACTGGGCCATTAAAAAGTTGAATATGGACCTTGAAGCCGCGGGTGAGAAGAGACTCTTGCAGTTGAATGAGTTAGATAAGTTCAGGCTGCACTCTTATGAAAATGCTAAGCTTTACAAAGAGAACGAAAAGATGGCATGACAAGCGTATCAAGCCACATCACTTCGAGCCAGGCCAACATGTATTATTGTTCAATTCTAGGCTCAAGTTGTTTCCTGGGAAGTTAAAATCGAGATGGTCAGACACGTTTGAGGAGGTGAGAGTCACTCCTTATGGTGTAATTGAGATGTGTGCTTTAAATGGTGAAAGGAAAATTTTAGTGAATGGACAAAGAGTCAAGCACTATTGGGGAGGAATAATTGATCGTGAGAATACCAACGTTGTACTCGCTGATGAGTAAACGAGGCCCTGCGTCGTGCCGCGACATTAAATCAGGCGCTTGTTGGGAGGCAACCCAGCTTTACTGCTTTCTTTTGTTTTTATTTTTTATTATATTATTTTTTTAGTGGTTATTTTGATGTTGTAGGATTATAAGCATAGGAAGCAAAGCCATTGGAAAGGTGCAAAAAGCGAGCTAGATGGTAAGAACTAAGTGTGGGGTACCCACACAAAGGACCATACCTGAGGGAAGTCTGAGTACCCGCGAGCTACTAAGTTTTTGGCTTTTGGCCTACTAGAGAGTCTCTTTTACCTTCTTGTTATTTACAGTGTGCATTGAGAATATTGCACAATTTTAAGTATGGGGTGAGGAGATTATCTGGGTGATTTTCTATGCTATCCTAGCTTAATTGTAGTATTCTTTCTTAGTGTAGTGATGCAAAAAAAAAATCAGAAAATTTGAACTTTTTCCGACGATGGATTTTGTGGACAACTTTCTTGAAGGATTAAAGTATAATAAATTAAAAATACTTGCTTTGTAGGTGGTGTAATAATTTTCCCTTGATTTTTCTTTGTGTCGCGGTTCTTTTTCAAGGGTTTTGTTTGAACCGGGTGTAGTTAGTTGTATTTTTTTAGGAGTAGGAGCCAGTGTGATGTGATTGGAATTGAAGCAATATCTCTTGAATTTGTTATGCCTTAAGAATAGTGAGTACTTTGGTTGTGACGCGTAGACTCAGTTTTTGACTCTTGTATAAGTACTTTAAATTGTATAATCTTAACTTTGCTTAACTGCTTTGACTAGAGTGTCTTGATGAGTCCAATCATGAATTAGTTATGTGCCATGTGTGTGTGAGGTTTGTGTGTTATTTTATGCATTGCATTTGATGTCTAGAACTTTCCTTGTGTGGTTGCAAAATGAATTAGTAGTTTCGGTCAGTCTAGGAAGTGATATAAGCATTTTTTTGTTGAGCAAGTTATATGCTTTTACCCACCTAATTGTTATGTATCGTAGTTAACCCCTTTGAGCCTGTAATCTTGTTTCTTTGGCAACCACATTACAAGCCTTACTCATTTGTTTGAATTAGCCATCTATTTGAATTTTTTCACCTCTCATGAGCACTTGGAATTGTTATGAACTTTGTAAAAGTTAAAGTGTGTGGTAGTTGGTTTGCCTTTTGAGTGGAACTAATAAAATAAGGAAAAAGGTATATTGTTTTGAAAAAGTAAGAGCCACTTGAATTGAAAAAAAAAAGAAAAAAATAGTTGTATTGTTGTGAAAAATATTCCTTGAAAGTGGTAACTCTTGATGTAATTATGCTTAAAGAAGTAGGGAGTTGACGTATATTGATGTGAAGGTGGAGTTATGGTTTGACACAAGTGTGGGGTTTTAAATATTAAAGTGTATGTATTGAAATATTTAGGGAGGAGTAGTCACTCTTATATCTAAATGTATCCTACCCGTCCTGCAGCCAACATTACAACCAATTAAAGTCCTACTTGATCTTAGACTGAAGGAGCTCGATTAGTAGAGCAGTACACTATGGGGAAGCCTATGGTGCATCTTTTGTGGCATATGAATGTTATTTTTGAGAGTGAGAGAATTATTTCTATCTTGAGTTCCTAATTGTTCTAAATTTTATTGAGCGTGGGAACTACTCTTTTTTGTTGTGTGAGGGCAATTAATTCATAAAGGAAAGGTAATGCTTGACCTCTACGTTAGAGTAAGTGAGCGGGTTGTGAAAAATGCATGGTGCTTGTGAGTCAAATTTTGAGGTGATGATGTTACACTATTGTGCTTAGTCTATTTTAAATATTCTTGGTGTAATGAGTAGGAGGATTGTTTAAAAAGGTTGTATCTATATAAAGTATAGTTTGATTGCTCGAGGACGAGCAATGTTTTAAGTGTGGGGTGTTGATGGTAGGCTATAATTGCGTATTTTAATCGCTTATCACACTATAATTTATTGCACTTTTATTGTGTTTGAGCTTTAATTGCTAGCGTTTTGCACTTATTATATATTTTATGCCTTGTAAGACCGATTCTGAGTTATGTAGATGTTGTGTAACTAATTCGAGCTATATGGAGCTTTGAAGTCTGAGTAAAAGCCCAAGAAATTAAGCCAAGATCGTGTTCGGAGGTCGATGATCAATTCTGGACGTCAAAATTCAAGGAAGAAGCAATTGCTGAAGAAATGCAATAATGCGAGGCATTGTGCGACGCATTAGTGCAAAATTTTGTGAGAAATTTCCAAAGTTTAGAGACTGGGTTTTTTGTGGCATGACAGAAAAAAAGCATTAGTACGACGCATTGGGCGATGCACAGTGTAACGCATGGAAAGCACTAAGTTTGCAAGTTTTCCTATTTCGGCTAAAAAAGGGAGATTTCGTCTAGGTCCGACCCTACTTGGTATAAATACATGAAAAAATGTTATTTTCTGGACTTTGGACACATTTTAGACCTACAGACACACGAGGAACATTCGGGAGCAAGGATATCTCAGATTTCTTTATCTTTTCTTAGTATTTTCAATTATCCAACACTTAGGAATTTGTTTGATACTATCATGAGTGGCTAAAACCCATAGTTCTAGGGTTGTGATTTAGCCATGAATATTGTTGTTTAATGTTGACTTAACCTTAATTACAATTCACCAATATATGGTTATTTCTTCAATCCTGTGATTAATTGTTTAATTGTCTGGCCACCAGTTAGGTTCTATTGACTGTCTATGCTATGCTTGGGAAAGCCATGTCTAAATTAGAGAAGAATTGAAGAGAGCACGATCTTAACTCTGAAGGACCACAGATTTATGGTTAGGATAGGAATATACCTAGTCACCGTACTTAATTAAATATCGTAATATTAATGCGTTCTTAATAGATTGATTTCATAGGAAAATCGGCGTTATTCTATTTTGAATAGGCGAGTAGTACTTCAGAGAATGCTATGAGAGCAATTGTTCGATTAATTAGCAACCATGAGTGAATTGTATGAAAGGGAGAGTTAACTAGAACACAATAGGATTGGTGAATCGATCACAACCCTGAAATATTGTCTCTACTGAATACACAACAACCGTTTTGCTGCTTGATAATTTAGTTACTACTTAGAATTATAGTTTAGTATAATTAAACTCTTGAACTCGAATTGGCTCGACTAAATAACAATCTTGGTGAATTTAGTGGTAGTTGATACAAGTTTCTGTGGGTTCGACACTCGACTTATCATTTTATTACTTGTACGACCACGTATACTTGCGTGTGCGTTAGAGAGCAACAATACAACTAGTAAACATAGATATATAAAGTAATTAATAAGGAACTTAAATAAAGATGGTAAATAGCTTTCTATTAGTATAGCTAGGTAAAAATTCATTTTATATTTATCTTAAGAAAATTTATTTAATATGTATAAATTATTAATTTAGAACTCAAATTTAAAAAGAATAGAATCTAGAAACTATAAGTTTTAAATTATGGTTATATATATATATATATGCAAGCCCAGCTAGGTAAAACCTACGAATTTTTTTGTCGTTGTTGCGGCGAAGGGATTGGATAAACGTTTCTTGAAATAATTTAAAGTTAACACTGTCACATGTATACTAGTGTCTTCAATCATTCTCAGTTCTGCACGTTACTGAACTTTTGTTTTCTTTCAAAAGTATAAGGGGAGGGCTCATTAACTTAATCTGACAAGATTACGTTGCAGAGACTCTCCAGAACTAAAAGAAAATCTCAAAAAAGAGCAGTAATGTGATCAAGAAAAGGTTTAAAATGCTAGTACTCCGAGCTCTTTTAACTTTTAATTTATTTGAGTCTCAGGGATTATTGGCAAAAAGATAGTGTATCTCGTGCCAAGGCATGATTATATATTGGACTTAATTTTATATTGTAAAGACTGCATTACCTTTACAACAGCTTATTGTTGTCTAATTAAGCTTCGAGTAAAAGCACACATTTGACTTTAGCTTCTGGTGGTGTGTTGGAAGTAGGAACTTTATTTAATCCCATATCGAAAGTGAAACAGAAAACAAGAAAAGAACACCAGGTATAATTCCGGCGAGTCGAGTGGAAGAAAAGCATACCTTTCTCTGCCTTTTGGCTAAGATTAAGTGTAGTATTTGTTCTTATCAGTTTAATATTTGATATGTGAGTTATCGACTTACACGATATTAATTTAATTTTTTAAGGGGAGAGTCCATCACGGTAGCTTGTTATCGGGGCTTTTATAAGCAACGTAGCCTGTTTTGACAACAAATAACTAAAACAATGCAAGCTGCTATTACCTACCACAACAAATGAGCTCTTAAATGAGCTTTAAGAATAATCCTTCTCTATTTGTGAAATTCACAAATGTAACCACTGTTAGTAGCAGAAACTCTCGCGTTTGGCAGTTCCATTGCCCACATTTCATTAAATTGATCTTTTGGGAGTGTTGCTGTGAAGGAATTGGATTCCAGTTATTGTGATAGTGTTTTAATTAGAAGCAATAACTGTCTAAAAACTACGAAGGGGTAACAACGCCATCCTTTTTCCACACCTTTCTGCACCTCCAAGCTACGATTTGAAGGTTATGGATGCACTAATGTTTTTTATGTTAACCTGTCAGTGGATATATAGTCAGAGTAGAGATATGCATACTG
>AWOL01S0011293.1:2117-15006 GCA_000715115.1 Nicotiana otophora | reverse complement strand
ACTTATATGTTTATCCATGTTGGGAGGTTTGATGATGTTAGCCTGTGTCTATCATTTTATTTTTGGGAACCATTGAGGACTATAAGTCCAAAAGTAATTTTTATTATTCATTACACTGGGTTTAATGTGTTTCGAAATAATTGATTCCAATTTTTATGAATTATATGCTCTACCGGTATGAGGGTTAATTATGTATTGTGTAAACTGTTTATGAAATATACTGAAAAGAAGAAAGAAAGGAAATTGAAATTTCAGTTGGCACAATGTGCAAAATACTTGTGATTCGGAGTTGAGGATGAGATCCTCGCATTTTTATATGATGTGAAATATTGAAACCGGGCTACAAGCCGCAGTGGAAGTTATATAAGGACGAGGTCCTTGTGGCGAAACATTTATGAGTTTAAATTCTCTGTTTGTGAAGTTTAATTTGTACTATAGTACTAATAGGGGGTTATGCCGGATAGGCTTATGTGATAATTCTTTTATGTGTTTCTATGCCATAATTGTGCTGTAATTATTCAGTTTTAGCCTACGAGGTGAGTGCTCAGGTGGCGTTAAATGTGACTCGTTAAGTCGGGTAAATAGTTATGAGGTCTTCATGCCTCACATTGTGTTGTCAGAGTTGTAAAAATTCGAAACAATGTTTTTGTTAATATGAGGTTAATTGGCGATGTTGTAAGCGATTATGAACAACTATTAAGACCAGAGATGTGGTGATGGGCATACATATGATGTGCTTCATGTCCTGATATCATTATGATAATGTAGTGCTTGTAATGTTGAGATTAGTATTATTGATATATACATTGTGGTGCTTTGTGGGGTTGTGGATGTGTTGTTAGGAGTTGTTTTGGTATTGCTCTTGCAGGTGGATAGGCCCAATTACAGGGGAGACTCTGTCGAAATTTCTGAAATATTTGGGAGTTAGTAAAATTTGGGGGATTGAGACGTGCGAAAGAAGAGATAAGTTATGTTATATGTTTGAGGGCGGACTCTACTTCTCATTGAAGGGTGAATGATCCTAAGTGGGAGAGAATGTAACACCCCAAAAAACTTTTGAAGTACTTAAGCACTATCAAGAAAGTTGATGTGTGCATAGGCACGAGTTGCTATAGTAGTTGAGCCTAATACCGTGCATTGTTGTGAAAATCAGGCCTTTGAAAATGTTTGGAGTGTAAGAAATTGGTCTTAAAGTTTTCAAATATAGATAAAAGAAATAATCACAAATGAGATAGTATTGTCGGTCTTATCTCAAATGCGGTAACGTGGGATCAACCGTGAGTATATGTGTAAAAGTAAAATCATCAATTTGGTAACCTCAGAATAATTCTTAGCACGTTCGAGGGAGAATGTTTTTTTAAGAGGTGGCAAATGTAACAACCTGACTTGTCGTTTTAAGAATTAGCGTCCGGTTCAGCGGCTTAAGACCTCGAGAAGCTTTGTAATGTGTATTATGACTTGCGCGCGCTGCCGATTTTGGTTTTCGGATGATTCGAGATTTAATTGAAAGAACAATATATTCTTGTTTTGGAAGCTTTAATGAAAAGAGTTGATTGGAGTTTGAATTTTATGCAAACGACCCCGGAATGGAACTTTGATGTTTCCAATAGCTTCGTATAGTGATTTCAAACTTAAGCGTATGTCTGGAATTGGAATTGGAAACCCGTAGAACAATTCAGCGTATTTTGGCGAAAGTAGAAAGTTGATGTGTTCTAATTATATTATTTTATGTGCGAACGAGGACTAACAATATGATGGATACCTATTGGATATGATAATAAGTGTATGATGCATATTATAAGTGATATGGGGTCTAAGGAAAGTCCTAAGTCTAAGCCAAGTTGAAAATTTTCATAATAGACTAAAGTTCCAAATGAGTACGCACAAGACCAAACTTTGGGCAAACATATCTACATATACATAAGAAGTTATGTTATGGGCAACTAGCAAATGTAATATCTGCAAGTCTAGTTTCTAACGCTTCACACCTTTTGTAATTTGGACACAGCTACAAGAAGTTATGACCAAATTCCGAAACACTGGCAGAATTTGTACTACCGCGCCGCGGCTGTAAAAAAATGGGTATTTATGACCCGAACCCCATTTCATTTAACTCGATTGGGGTTCATTTTTGGGGCAATTTCTGGTGTTTGATAGAGAAGGGAGAGCGATTCTAGATAGAGAAAAGGGGAGAACAAAAGATTTCACTACTCTTCCTTGAATCAAACCTTGAAATCGCATCAAAGGGTTGCTAAGACTTCAAAGAGGTAAGAATTTCTTTCCCAAATTCTTAAATTTCGAATCCAACTAGAAAAGGGTAATTATTAATATGATTCTTGGATGTGAGAGTATTAGTTATACATTCTTGTACCAATTAGGTTTGTGGGAAGATCGTTGAGTTCAAATGGGTAATGATCGGGTTGAAAATGGTAGAAATCTTCAAATACTTTATTTGAAGATTTGAAGGGCAATCCGATGTCGGAATTCAATAATTTTTGTATGGTTGAACTCGTATCGGAATGGGTGTTCGAATTTCGTGAGTTTTTCCGGGATTCGAACATGGGTCCCACTGTCAATTTTAAAATGAATTTCAGATTTTAATACGGAATATTAGTAAATTCATATGGAATTAATTCCTACGATTCGTATTGAGTATATTGAATTGTTTGTGACTAGATTTGAAGTGTCGGACAAGAATTCGCGAGGCAAAGGTTTATTGGGATCTTGAATTTGGTTGTGAAGCGAGGTAAGTGTCTTGCTTAACCTCGACTGGGGGAATTACCCCTTAGGCATGGAGTCTTATGTGCCATTTGTGAAATGTGAAAAGCCGTGTACGCGAGGTGACGAGTAAGTACTCGGGCTTATATGTGCAAAATTCATTGAGTTAAAGTCTTGGGCATATTGTGTAGTAAGTTGGAAAATTGTTAGTATTTATTAAATCATCTATTTGCCATGCCTAAATCCTTGTTGTTGAATTTATTTTTATATGACAATGTGATGTGATTGTTACTCGAAAACTTATGTAATTTCGTGAGTATTGTTGGTTTGATATTTCTTGGAATTAAATTTCAATATGAACTTTCCCTATGCAAATAATTAATTAAGCAAGTTTAAAAAGAAGTGTTAATATAATTATCTAAATTTGGATTAATGAAGGCTTTGCTATATGCTGAGTAATTTCTATCTCTGTTGATTGTTTTTGGGTGTTATACACATTGTGTGGAGCCTTCGGCTAATTGTTGTGAAATTAATCGACTTGGTTGTATCTTTGGAATTTTGGTTGTGGCCATTGGCAAAAATGAATTGATTTTGTTGTGATGTCGTATTAATTTCCCGCGTAAATTGTTGTGTTGTATGAGTTATTATTTTGAGGAGATAAGGGTGGTATTTAACCGTTGATATTATGTGGGTATAAGGGTGGCCTTTCACTATTGTTGTGTTTGTTGGAATATTGTCTCGGCGGAGCGATAAGGGCGGCTATAGGAGCGATAAGGGTGATAATAGGAGCGATAAGGGTGGCTATTGGTATTGTCAGGCAGGGGGATAAGGGTGACTATAGGAGAGATAAGGGTTGCTATAGGAGAGATAAGGGTGGCTATTGTGAGGGATGGTATGTGATTATGAGGAGTGGTTGCATTGGTGATTTTTATGTGATGTTGTGATTTTCCTTGTGTTTATTTTTATAACTTGTGCAATTTATCTTGTTGTTGGTAAATTGATAATAATCTGATTTATGTTGAAATTGAGAGCTTGTGACTATTGTCAGGTGGATTATAAATATGAAATGTGGGCACGAGGTGCCGTGAGTAAATAATGCGGATATTGGCACGTGAAATGTCCGTGCAGTTTTGATATGAAATGTGGGCACGAGGTGTTGTGATTAAATGATAATGATATTTGGCACGTGAATTATCCGTACAGTTGTGATATGAAATGAGGGCACGAGGTGCCAGGAAAATATGATGATTTAATTATGGGCATGAAGTGCCGTGGAAATATGAAAATGGGCTGAGACCCGTGTTTACGAAAAATATGAAAATGGGCTGAATTCCCAAACCGCAGAAAACACAACCTCAAATCGTGATCTAAACCGTCATAACTCTTCTGGAATCCATTTACACAACAAAGTCATTTTAATCACATACCTCCCAAATCAATCAGTTCATGTGGCTGTCAAGCCCGCACGTACAACAACAAACCACATGCAAAACTTCACACAACGAAGGAACTTATTACACCCCATGTTTTCGTACGTGAAAGTACGTCATAAGTAAATTGATGAAAGCTCGAAAATGAGATGTTACATCCCGCATTTTCGTACGTTAAAGTTTCGTCGTAAGTTGACATAAGTTCAAGGACAAGATTATTTTTGAGGTTGTAAGANATGAAAGCTCGGAAATGAGATGTTACATCCCGCATTTTCGTACGTTAAAGTTTCGTCGTAAGTTGACATAAGTTCAAGGACAAGATTATTTTTGAGGTTGTAAGTGTTATTATATGTCAAAAATGTTATAAGTAAAGTCGTGAAGGTAAAGGGGTAAATGAATCGAAGAAAATGAGTTATCGTCGAAGTTTGACATTTTGGAAAAAAATACAGCCCAAGCTGTAATACCTAGTATTTATGGACTACTGTTATACCACATGACCATGATAGTAAGGTATATGAAGTATATTAGTATTTAAGTGAAATAAGAGCTAGAAATTGATTGTTTGGAATTAGTATAAGTGGATAAGTATAAAAATATGTGTTGTTCACGTGGGACCATGGCAACTAAAGAAAAAGGTGACTAATTTGTATTAAAGTATGGCGTTTATCTGGAAATCATGATTTTCAAAGTGGTGGCAAATGGGGGTGGACCCCGCATATATATATATAATAATAAAATATTATATCAAATATAATATTGGATATTTCTATTTTTGGATATGCTTTAAATTATACACTTGATATGAGAAAGTTTATAAATGGGATTTTCTTTTTTATAAATATAGAAATTATTTTCTCACAAGAAAAGAAGGTTATCTTTTTACCGTTTTAAGAATTAAGCGTACGGAAATTTGTTTTCTTTATATGAGATTAGGAAAATTAGAAGTTGATAAAATATATGTATTTTTACATGGATATTTTAATGAAATATTAGTGTATGTATTACTTTTATATGGTACCATAATTTATTGATATTTTAATATTTGAATAATGGTACTTTAGGATGAGGACAAGGTTTCTAACTTTTTTTGACATTATTTCACGTGATAGTGTCTACTCAATTAGATATCTATATATTATCATATTAATAAAATTGTTAAAGGATGCCAATCAACCTCGTGGATAGGATCAAAGTCCCTTTTCTTTAATTTAATGAATGATTTGCCTTTCTCAGAAAAATGCGTATTTGATAAAGTTTGTCCGAAAGGCATATTGATTTTATGATATTCGAGAAATCTTATTAACGCATTTCTTATGCATTTCATGCATTTATACATGTGCATTGACCCATGACCAGAAGGTGTTATATACGCATATATTATATGTATATGGGATATGGGAAAAGGTTACGGCGTTATATACGCACCACCACCTGATCAGCTGGTATACGTTGATGATTTTGCCCACAGTGGGTGAGATGATATGATGGGATGTCCTCAGAGGCTTGATGATGTTACGTACGCATATACTTATGCATTATATGGAATTCGCACATGCATGGCATTATAAATATTTCCATGATTCACAGAGCTATTAAGACTTACAGGTGGAGTTCCTTACTCCATGTTTCTTTTATGCCTTACATACTCGGTACTTTATTTGTACTGACGTCCCTTTTTCCTGCGGACGCTACGTTTCATGCCCGCAGGTCCCGATAGCCAGGTTGAGAGTTCTCCAAGTAGGCTATTAGCTCAGCGGAAGATATTGGTGCGCTCCATTTGCTCCGGAGTTGCTTATTTGGTCAGTATGATTCGGACGTGTATTATTTAGTATGGAGGGGCCATGTCCTGACCTGTAACGACCCAGCCGATCGTTTAGAGTATTACAACCCCGTCTCTCCATTTACTACTCAAATTGTACTTTACAGTTATTGTGTGAATTACTGGGGTATTTGGCTCGGGTCCGGTGAGGTTTTGGAATGAATTGGAACACTTAGTTCCAAGGTTTAAAGCTTAAGTTAAAATAGTGATCGGATGTCGACTTATATGTAAACGACCTCAGAATGGAGTTTCGATAATTCCAATAGCTCCATATGGTTCTTTTGGACTTAGGAGCGTGTCCGATAAATTATTTAGAGGTACGTAGTGGAATTTGGCTTGAAATGCCGAAAGTTGAATTTTTGGAAAGTTTGACCGGGGGGTTGACTTTTTTATATCGAGGTCGAAATCCAATTCTGGAAATTGTAATAGCTTCGTTATGTCATTTATGACTTGTGTGAAAAATTTGAAGTTATTCCGGATTGATTTGATGTATTTCGGCACAAGATATAGAATTTGAAAGTTCAAAGTTCATTAGGCTTGAATTGAGGTACAATTCATGGTTTTAGCATTGTTTGATTTGATTCGAGGCTTCGACTAAGTTCATATGATGTTTTAGGACCTGTTGGTATATTTGGTTGAGGTCCCAAGGGGATCGGGTGAGTTTCGGGGTGGTTTCGGATCGTTTCTAAGCCATTTTAAATTGCTGGGCTTTGTCCACAGAGGTGTGAATCGTTTGCGAACATCAGGTCGCATTCGCGAAGAGTAAACAATAGTTTGGGGCATTATGAATCGCGATCGCGGAAGCTATTTTACGATCGCGTAGAACAAATCTCCGTTGCACCGACCCGACTTTGGAAGCTTATATCTCACAATCTATAAGGAATTTGGAGGTGATTCAAAAATGAAAGTTGTAGCTCTTTGTGTCTAGTTTTCAGAAAGGTAAACTATTTATCATTTGGAGTTGTGTACAAAATGTTACGATGGATATACTCTAGGCTATCTGGGAAGAGTTTGGAAATTCTCTGTTGCACAGGGCTGATTTTGAAAGCTTATATCTCGGAATATATAAGGAATTGGAGATGAGCAACAAATGAAAGTTATAGATCTTGGTGTCTAGTTGTCAGAAAGCTAAAGCAATTGCAATTTAGACTTTTGTACAAAAGGTTATGTCCATTAGACTAGAGGCTGTCTGGAAGTGCTGGGAAGTTGTTCTTCGCGATCGTGAAAGGTAAATTTTGGGCTGGAAATTTTTGTGCTTCGTGATCGCGAAGAGTAAATGAGTGGACAGAAGATAAAATCGTGGGTTTTGGTTTCTTTCTTCATTTTCGGATTTTGGAGCTCGGATTGGGCGACTTTGGAGAGGAAATTTTCAAACAAACTTGGGGTAAGTATTCTTGACTCCCTTGTGATTATATTCTATGAATTAATCTTCATTTTCGGCATTAGATTATTTATTTTTCAAGAGAAATCGGAGAAATTTCTACAATTTCATAAAAATAAATTTTCGAGATTTGAACACTGATTCAGAGTCGAATTTGAGTGAAATTAGTATGGTTGGACCTGTAATTGGATGGGTTGTCGGATTTTGTGAGTTTCATCGAATTCCGATACGTGGGCCCCACAGGCGATTGTTGAGCTAAATTTCGGATTTTTGTGAAAAATTAGCATTTTCTTATGGAATTAATTCCAATAAATTTTATTGACTGAATCGAATTAATTGTGGCTAGTTTTGAGGCGTTTGGAGGCAAATTCACGAGGCAAAGGCATGCCAGATTAAAGAATTACACGGTTTGAAGTAAGTAACACTTCTAAACTTGGTTCTGAGGGTATGAATCCCCAAATTTGGTATGATATAAATTGTTGAAGGTGACTCACACGATAGGTGACGAACATGTAGACGTGCACCTCAAAAATTGTGTCTTGAATAAATCCTGTGAAGTTGTAAAATTAAAAAATCATGTTATTATCTGAACATGTGGCACGTGTTAGAGGAATTTAGTTGAGGATGGTAATAAAGATCATGTTTAGGCCATGTGCCGATATTTTAGGACCCATGGGGTCGTGATGCAGTTGAATTAATTATTCTAAAATATACATTTCACACTCAGTAATAATTGTCCAGTGTAAGGATATTTATGGGATTGAGTTGCGCAATGTAGCAGGCCATTTGGCTTTATATATGTTATTATTAAATGGATCGGGACTGCCCGCCTGCAGTAGGCTATTTGGATTTATACATTATTATTGTTCTGGATCGGGGCCGCCCGCCTACAGCAGGTCTTATTGGCTTTACTATTTTATGGATCGGGGATGCCCGCCTGCAGCAGGCCTCATTGGCTTTATTATTATGCGGATTGGGACTGCCCGCCTGCAGTAGGCCATATTGGCTTTATATCACGCTTGGGCTGAAGGAGCCCCTCCGAGAGTCTGCACACTCCCCCAGTGAGCGCGGTCGCCTTATAGCGCTTGGGCTGAAGGAGCCCCTCCGGAGCCTGTACACCCCTAGTGAGCGTAGATGATTATATATATTCGAGATGGATTTTCCAAGGCATGGACTTGCTTTACTTACTGCTTATATATATATTTGGGATGGATTTTCCTAGGGCATGGACTTGCCTTACTTATTTATATTGTAATGAATTACCTGGACATGGATCTTGTCCGTATCATTTGCATTTGGGGATAAATTATCCCAGGGCTAGATTGGCCTTATACGGCACTGAGTGACTGACTGTCAGTAGATGTATATATATATACGGGTTGAAACACCCCGGGGTTGGACTGGCCATAAACTTTACCGAGTGACCGAATAATTGGTGACCAGTATCTACATGAGGTCTTGCTATTGAGATGTCATATTCCTTATATCATGCAGTATTGATCTATTTCACTTGTACTGAGTTTATCTGTTGAACTTGAAAGCATGCCTACATTTCTGTACCATTATTTGTATTAGACTGTACCTGCAGAGCTCATTTTTTCTTTCAGCCCAGAGGTTAGTCTTGTTACTTATTGAGTTAGTTGTACTCATACTACACTTTGCACCTCGTGTGCAGACGCTAATGCTTTCGGACACGGAGATTATTAGATTTAAGAGTACTATCAGTTGGAGACTATCAAGGTAGATGTTTGGCGTCCGCTGACCTTGTCTCTCTTTCCTTCAGTTATTGTACTGTTCTATACTTTCAGGCAGTGGTTTTTATTAGTCAAACATTTTATTCACATTAGATGCTCATGTACTTTGTGACACCAGGTTTTGGAAGTGATATATTTGAAATTTTGAAATTTCTTCCGCTGAATTTAATTATTTTGTTTTCAAATTTAAAAGAAATGGTGGTTTATTGGGATTTTTGGCTTGCCTAGTATTGAGATAGGCGCCATCACGACATGTGAGATTTTGGGTCATGATAAGTTGGTATCAGAGCTTTAGGTGACATAGGTCTCACGAGTCATAAGCTGGTTTAGTAGAGTCTTGTGGATCGGTATGGAGACGTTTGTACTTATCTTCGAGAGGCTGCCGCACCCTTAGGAAAATTTCACTTTCTTGTATTCTATCGTGCGGAATTGATTCAGCTTAAAACATAACTCTTTAAATTCCTTCCATGCATTCGTATGCGCACATGAGCACTCGGTATCAGCTTTGCATCGTTGGCTTGTGATTCCATGAACAATGTTCAAGATTTGTATTCTGTGTTTTGATGATGGGCCAGTCTGGAGGTCTTGAGGCCAAGTTTAGACCGCACCTTAGGCTCGGTAGCTTCAGTTGTAACCTGTACATTTGGGCTCATATATTCGGTAATGTCCCTACGAGTAGAATTTGTGGCTCGATGAGTGGTAAAATGGCTTTGTGATGAGTATGATGTAACTGCGGGGTGTTTTAAGACGATTTGAATGTGACGAGAAGTGTTTCCTTAAAATGTAAAGGAAGGCCATTGGGTGCTTTATTTTCATTTTGGTGTGACGTACAATCTCGAGTGTAAATGTTTTGAAAGATTTTTCACGTTGTTAAATTTTGGGGAAAATTAAATTCTCGTGTCTGGTTAATGAGTTTGGACTTATAAAGATTAAGTGATTTCATAGTAATTGTGGTTGCGAAAGGGTATAACAAGATTCCATTTGAGACTAAGCAGGTGGGTTATCTCCTGCGGAGTAATCTATGTAGGTGTGTTCCTTATGATGTGAATAGAGAGTTCTTTTTCTTCCAGCGGGGCGTATGTGTTGAGACTTGAATTTGAATCTGGTTGAGAAAGTTGACTTGAGTGTTGAGAGAATGAATGCGAGATTAGCGGATCATTGGGGTATTTTCTGGTTGGTGTGTCTTGAGCTTGAGAAGAATTTTCGTTGAACTGACTGTGGTATTAATGTAGTAATAAAGCATGGGTATTGTGAGTTATAAAATATTTTAATCTATAGCTTTGAGCTAAGTAGGGGAGCCTGCTATTGAGAATTCAATTCATGGTTATGTGTCAAATTTTTTGTTTGGTCTGAAGTATACTTGGGAATCATAGATGACTTACAGAGGTGGAGTTCGAGAATGACTCGAGTAAGAAAATTTCTATATACGGGTTATATTGCGCTTTATGAGTATATGAAAATCGTGGGATAAGTGAGTTGTTATTTGTGAATGATGTAGTGCGCACGGAGTATGAATTTGATATGTGGTATTAAAGTAGAGTTACTTATTTGAGTGTTGTTGTGCTGATGGGGCACGTGTCTTTTGGCCCATTTGGGCGATGTAATGTGGATTTGAACAAAGGGGGTAACTCTCAAGAAAGTTCTAATGGATTCGAGATTAATATGTAACAATTGAGAATTTTTGGCGGATTTGTTTATGGCTAAAATCTGAGATTTAAGTTGGATGGTGTCGAGACTTGTAGCATTTTTGTATATCATTATGGATTTTATATTTCGATATCAGGAAGGTGAATGAAACAGCCTTAGACTCAAATAAGGTATTTTCAGAGTGGGTGTTTCGGTTGTGGTATTTATAGAGATAATTATGATGTGGTGAGACTCTACAGATGTTTTGGTGGCAATATTCTTGGGTTTTGGTGACCTACGTGGTTTGGTCGAGTTAGAGGAATTTAGTTCTAATAGCTTGGTTATGTGTAGATAGATTTCAAAGTGTTCTTGATGGTTTCTATCATGGTTTGAACCGGATATTTTCTACTGGTATGGGAAACGTGTTGTGTATTGTGATTTCCTCCTGGAAGGAAGCAAGAGGAAGCTTTCTAACTAACCGGGTATGTAATTTGCTGGTGACTCAGAGTTGATAATAGGATTCTTGTGCTTGTCACATGATGGCATAATAGATGTGGTGTGTTGTGCGGGATTAGGATTTACATGTACAAGGTGACAAATCAGTCTTGAAGAGCAGGTAACAAATGTTGGACAGGATGGTCAGTTTCAGATATTTCGATGAATGTTATAACTGCTCGGTAATTCCTGAGAAGGGTGCGCATTTCAAAAGGCGCATTGTGTTTTAACTTATGGATGTTCATTGGTTGCAGTACTCACCTAGTTGATAAATTGCTGATATTCAAATTATTGCTATATAGCACGGAGGAATTATGGGAATATTCCTAGTGGGATGATCGTGCATGAAGGATGTGATAGCCATGCGAGTGCTGGGGTTGTGATCAGTTATGATGGTTCATGTGTACTTATTTGATTGCTCCCGTATATTATGCTTGAATTAAAGGCCTGTGACCATGCCAGGCGGATTATGTTATTGGCACGTGAGTTGTCTGTGTGGATCCATATACTGATACTATTGGCACGGGAGTTGTCCGTGCGAGTCCAGATATTGATACTATAGCACGTAGTTGTCCGTGCGAGTGATGTTAATGTGAGCTCTAGAAGAGCTGGTTACTGTTATTAAATTTGTGTGTCTAAGTTCTACTATATATAATGAGCTTATAGCATCACAGTTGTGGCTCTGAGTTATATTGGTGCGGCATGTCTATGGAACAGTTGTGTTTAGTAATATAAGGTCATTGGACCTAGAATGGGTACTATTAGGTTTGATTTCGGTATATTCGGGAGTATAATATTGAAAGTCAGCGCAGAAAATGATTATGGTTCTGGTTGGGGCGAGAGAGCTCTGTGACTTGTTGGTCTGGTAAGTGGTCATGAAATTTCGCGTGTTTCTTTTATTATCAACCGTGTACGAAGATTTTTGGGATGAGGTTTGGTTCGATATGGTTTTAATACTAGTATATGGTTGGTTTTGGAGTAGTCACTATGATCAGTAATAGTGCTACGAGCATGCGAGTTGTGTAATATGTTAGTTGATTATATCCGTGGTTATGGTTATGGCTTGATACAGCTTGTTCAAACTCATACAGTGTGTAAATATAAGATTTGTGTCTTGAAAGAAATTATAACGAAATTACTTTCCAAGGTTTATGGGCCAAAGTAAAATCAATGATTTCAGTGGTATTGTGTTGTCAAGCCTATATGGAATAGGGTGACGGGGGTTCACCCCCGGATACGTGTGTGGTAAGATGGAACAGTGATTTGATGGCTTGGAAACAACTCTTTGCACGTTCGAGGACGAACGTATGTTTAAGTGGGGGGAGAATGTAACGACCCGGCCGGTCGTTTTGAGTATTACAACCCTGTCTCCCCATTTACTACTCAAATTATACTTTACAGTTGTTGTGTGAATTACCGAGGTAATTGGTTCATGTACGGTGAGGTTTTGGAATGAATTAGAACACTTAGTTCCAAGGTTTAAAGCTTAAGTTAAAATAGCGACCAGATGTCGACTTATGTGTAAACGACCTCGGAATGGTGTTTTGATAATTCCAATAGCTCCGTATGGTGATTTTGGACTTAGGAGCGTGTCCGAAAAATTATTTGGAGGTAAATAGTGGAATTTGGCTTGAAATGCCGAAAGTTGAATTTTTGGAAAGTTTGA
>AWOL01S0011292.1:838-15549 GCA_000715115.1 Nicotiana otophora | reverse complement strand
GGTTCTTGGGATCAATTTCTGCCACTCGCGGAGTTTGCTTACAATAATAGCTACCAGTCAAGCATTCAGATGGCTCCGTATGAATCTTTATATGGGAGACGATGTCGGTCTCCGGTGGGTTGGTTTGAGCTGGGTGAGGTTAGACTATTGGGTACTGACTTGGTTTAGGATGCTTTAGAGAAGGTCAAAGTGCTTCAGGAACAGCTTCGCACGGCACAGTCTAGACAGAAGAGTTTTTCCGACAAGAAGGTTCGTGATGTTGTTCACATGGTTGGGGAGAAGGTTCTGCTCAAGATTTCACCCATGAAGGGTGTGTTGAGGTTCGAGAAAAAGGGGAAGTTGAGCCCTCGGTATATTGGGACTTTTGAGATACTTAAGAAAATTGGGGAGGTGGATTATGAACTTGCTTTGCCACCTAGTCTATCAGGTGTTCATCCAGTGTTCCATGTATTCATGCTCTGAAAGTATGTCGGGGATCCGTCTCACATTCTGGATTTCAGTACAGTACAGTTGGATGGTAATTTGACTTATGATGTAGAGCTGGTGGCTATTTTAGACCGGCAGGTTCGAAAGTTGAGGTCAAAGAACATAGCATCAGTAAAGGTGCAGTGGAGAGGACAGCCAGTCGGAGAAGCTACTTGGGAGACTGAGCAGGAGATGCGGAACAAATATCCACACTTATTTGAGACTCCAGGTATTATTCTAAACTCGTTCGAGGACGAATGTTTGTTTAAGAGGGGGAGAATGTAACGACCCGGCCGGTCGTTTTGAATATTATAACCCTGTTCCCCCTTTTACTGCTCACATTATGTCTTGTAATTGATTTATGACTTATCGGGTTAGTTGGTTTGGGTCTGGAAGGAATTCGGAGTGAAATAAGACACTTAGTCTCATAACTGAAAATTTAAGTTAGAAAAATGGACCAGATATGGACCTATGTGTAAGCAACCTCGGATTTGAATTTTGATGATTCCAATAGCTCAGTATGGTGATTTTAGGCTTAGGAGCGTGTCCGAAATATTATTTGGAGGTCCATAGTGGAATTTGGCTTGAAATACCGAAAGTTAAATTTTTGGAAAGTTTGACCGGGGCATTGACTTTTTGATATCGGGGTCAAAATCTGATTCTGAAAATTTGAATACTTTCGTTATGGCATTTATGACTTGTATGCAAAATTTGAGGTCAATCGGGCGTGATTTGATAGCTTCTGAAGTCGTTTGTAGAAATTAGAAATTTCAAAGTTTATTAGGCTTGAATCTATGTGTGATTCATGTTTTAGTGTTGTTGGATGTGATTTGAAGACTCGACTAAGTTCGTATGATGTTTTGGGACTTGTTGGTACATTTGGTTGAGGTCACGAGGGGGGCCTCGGGTGAGTCTCGGATGGTTAACGGATCAAATTCTGACTTAGAAGAAATAGTTGAAGTTTTTGCCCTCTACTGCAATCGCACCTGCGGAAATTCCATCGCAGGTGCGAGCTCGCAGAAGCGAGCCTAGAAAGCACAGATGCATAAATGGACTGTGGGGCAGCGGTCACAGGTGCGAGGGAAATTCCGCACCTGCATGAGCGCAGATGCGGAGGGACGCCCGCAGAAGCTGCTTGTGCAGGAGCGCAAATAGGCGCGCAAATGCGGGCAAAGGCGCAGATGCGGGAGTTTTTCCGCACATGCGGTTGGCGCAGAAGCGGCCAAGTTGCCACAGGTGCAAAAACCTCCGGGCAGTACAAAAACAGAGGGGTTCCGAGCTTTTGCCAGTTTTGGGTATTTCATGTTCGGGTTGGGCGATTTTGAGCAACTTTTTCACGGAAAAACTTGAGGTAAGTCCCTTGAGATCATTTCTACTGCATAATATTGAATTATCATCGAATAATCTGACTAGATTATATGTTTTTGAGGTATAACTCAGGGGTTTTGAACTTAGGGATTTGAAATAAGATTTGATGATTTGGAGATCGAGTTGATGTCGGATTTTAGTAAAATTAGTATGGTTAGACTCGTGGTTGAATGAGCTTTCGGATTTTGTAACTTTTATCGGGTTTCGAGACGTGGGCCCCACGGGCGAGTTTTGAGCTAATGTTTAGATTTTTATGAAAAATCATTATTTTTTTATGAAACTAATTCCAATAAATTTTATTGACTCAAACGAATTATTTATGACCAGATTCGAGGCGTTTGGAGACCAATTCACGAGGAAAGGACATTGCAGAATAAGAATTTCACGGCTTGAAGTAAGTAACAGTTTTAAATCTGGTCCTGAGGGTATGAAACCCCAGATTTTGGTATCATGCGATTATTTTGGAGGTGACTCACATGCTATGTGACGAGCGTGTGGGCGTGCACCGATGGGATTGTGACTTGGTCCGTTCCGGAAAACTGTAAAGTTGAATAATTTGTTGTTAGCTATATGCTCTCCATGTGTTGATAAAATTTGACTGTAAATCATGTTAGAAATCATGCTTAGGCTATGTGATAGTACTGTTGGGACCCACAGAGGTTGTGTACTTGTTGAATTGCCTGCTAAATGCTATATTTACTCATTCTCAGTTTTTACTTGCACATTTTATCTTAGTCTCTATTATTATTATTGATACATCATATCATTGTTGTTTGGGCTGATTTCATGATTATTGAGAGACCGAGAGACTGGAGAGATTTATGACTGAGGGAGGCCGAGGGCCTGATTGCGAGGATATGTTTTGGATCGGGTTGCCCGCCTGCAGCATGCCTTATTGTCTTATTATTGCACGTGAGTTGGCCGTGCGGATCCTTATATTATTATTGCACGTGAGTTGGCCGTGCAGTACGTGAGTTGGCCGTGCGGATCCAGATATTTATATTATGGCACGTGAGTTGTCCGTGGAGCACGTGAGATATCCGTGCTTATAGCGCTTGGGCTGTAGGAGCCCCTCATTAGTCTGTACACCCCCAGTGAGCGCGGGTACCCATTGAGAGTGAGTGATGAGGGCTGGGAGCCCAGGAAGTGATGAGGGCTGGGAGCCCAGTGAGCGATTATTGTCCTAAGAGGTTGTACTTAATTTTCATTTGTTGTTACACTTAGTTGCTATCTGTCATTGTTGTGAAATCTCTGAAAGATTGTTGATATACGGATTACATGAACAGGAACTGTATAAAAATTGATTTGACATTAAACTGTCAGATTTGATAGCATGTCTATTCTTTTGCTGGAATTACTGAAAATGAACCATANTATATTTACTCAGTCTCAGTTTTTACTTGCACATTTTATCTTAGTCTCTATTATTATTATTGATACATCATATCATTGTTGTTTGGGCTGATTTCATGATTATTGAGAGACCGAGAGACTGGAGAGATTTATGACTGAGGGAGGCCGAGGGCCTGATTGCGAGGATATGTTTTGGATCGGGTTGCCCGCCTGCAGCATGCCTTATTGTCTTATTATTGCACGTGAGTTGGCCGTGCGGATCCTTATATTATTATTGCACGTGAGTTGGCCGTGCAGTACGTGAGTTGGCCGTGCGGATCCAGATATTTATATTATGGCACGTGAGTTGTCCGTGGAGCACGTGAGATATCCGTGCTTATAGCGCTTGGGCTGTAGGAGCCCCTCATTAGTCTGTACACCCCCAGTGAGCACGAGTACCCATTGAGAGTGAGTGATGAGGGCTGGGAGCCCAGGAAGTGATGAGGGCTGGGAGCCCAGTGAGCGATTATTGTCCTAAGAGGTTGTACTTAATTTTCATTTGTTGTTACACTTAGTTGCTATCTGTCATTGTTGTGAAATCTCTGAAAGATTGTTGATATACGGATTACATGAACAGGAACTGTATAAAAATTGATTTGACATTAAACTGTCAGATTTGATAGCATGTCTATTCTTTTGCTGGAATTACTGAAAATGAACCATAACTGTGTAGCTTGTTACTATCTTCAGTTCTTTATTTATTATTGTTACTTGCTGAGTTGGTTGTACTCATACTATACCCTGCACTTCGTGTGCATATCCAGGTGTTCCTTGACATAGCGGGTGTCTATCCTTCCGCGCGGTTGAATTTTAGGAGATTTTAAGGTAGCTGCTGTGTTCCGCAGACCTTGTCTATCTTTTTGTTCACTGTATTTGGTCTCAGACTATTATAGACTATATTTTCCAGACTTGTATTCATATTAGATATTCATGTACTCAATGAAACCAGGCTTTGGGGAGTGTTTGTATTGTATTTAAATATTATATTTTCAATCTTGAGAAAAATTGTGGTTTATTGAGATTTTCGGCTTGCCTAGTATTGAGATAGGCGCCATCACGACGGATAAAATTTTGGGTCGTGATAATAAGTACTTCTGTGAGCCGTCTACTTCTCTAACCAAAGAGAAATATGCCAAAGTAAGGTAACATGGAAGTATGCTTTGAGGATATTGAAATATTTTCTCAATTTGAGGATATCCTCGTATATCCTTTTTGGTAAAAATGATTCATTATCATTTTACCTCTTTTGTGTTTATCATTTATGTAATTTCAAGTCTAGGATAGCATGTCTGCGGTTCGATTCTATAAATAGATTCAAAATTGTGTCGTACTGCTTTACGTTATTAGAAGTCTAATAATTCTCTTTAAATATTTGAAATTATTTTTGATTGACCTAAAATGAACTATAATTCCTCGTGTTTCGTATAGTCAGCAATGATTTAGTTACTCAAAAGTTTTTTCAACTGAATCAAACCTTTGGTATTGATTGCTTAGTGTTTATTATACTTGTTGTTGGTTTTACATTAGACTAGATAAATTAATGGATTGTGCATTTATCTAATTGATAGATTTTTGGAACATCTATTTTTTGTTTAAATTTATTGAGCGTATGCGTTATTATTGGTTCTAGTAATTTACATTAAACAATATGTACAAAAGTTCGAAAAGCTCGAAAATTCAGGTAGAATGCACGGAAACAGGGGGAGCATAACTGAGGAATGCATAGAGTGAGGGAGAGTTCACACTTGATGTACTACAGGCATTTCGAGAAGATTACTTCGGGGAAGTAACCAATTTATCTAGCTTATCCCATTACTGCCTTAAATTAAGTCTTTGATTAAATTTTCTTATTTTGTACTCAATGGTTTGCCATCATCAAAAAGGGGGAGATTGTTAGCTTCAAGGTTTCACGTATTGATTTTGCTGATAACAAACTAATATAATTATTAATCAAAGAACATTTACTTGTTGTAATCTTATTCTTGCACATGCCTATTCAAGAAAGAAGATGCTGGTAAAGATCCAAACAAATATGGGAAAGAGAATATCATGTGATGAATTTATCAAGGAATATTATTTTCAGAGATTTAATCTCCAAGTGTCATGGAAGGAATAATATTTGAAAGTCGTATTTTAAATATTGAATAGTTTACTACAATATCAGAAGAAGACTCTACGGAAATTATGAAAGAAAAGTTCTTAAATATCTTGAAACGAAGGTTGCTAAAATTCCGGAGAAGATCTATTATTTTGTGCAAGGAACATATTATATGGAAAAGATACTACAAGAACAAGGAAAAATATATTCTCTATGGAAAGAAAATATATTATGAATATAGTACAATCTAAATTATGGAAAGAGATTATTTTTCAAGATCAAGAAAAGAATATTTTTAATATAAGAAGAATATATTTTCTATGGAAAGAAAATATATTATGAATATAGTACAATCTAAATTATGGAAAGAGATTATTTTTCAAGATCAAGAAAAGAATATTTTTAATATAAGAAGAATATATTTTCTATGGAAAGAAAATATATTATGGATGTAGTACAATCTATATTATGGAAGGAGATTATTTACCAAGATCAAGAAAGAAATATTTTCAATATAATAGGAGTTCAAAGATATATTGAGATTTTCATATTGAAGACAATAATCACGACCCAAAGTCAAAGGAAGAGGATCTTGAAATTTTTTTTGGGTTATCTACATAAGAGCTCATACTTGTATAGCCAGAAGAAGAGTTCACAAGTGTTCGGTTTTACTACAATTTCAAGGCAAACTATTAAAAAGATTTGCCAAGTCACTACAAGCTTTTGATATGAAAATAAATTATATTTTCAAGATCTATGTAAACAAGGAAAGCTGTAAATCAATCTTGAAAGGAAAGAAGGAGACAAAGCGAGATTTTATTTCCACAAGTTAAGAGGCAAGCATCGACCTGAAATTCAAAAGTATTTACAGACAAGGATAGAAGAAGGAAAATAATGAAGTTGTACAAGATTGACCATAAAAGGAAGAGGAGCAAAGCTTGGAAAGGAAATTTACAGATATGAAGAAAAGAAGAAGCAATATGGACGGAATAAAAAGATTGCCTGGGATTTACTACACAAGGAAAGAATATTTATTTGTGAGAAAGAATCAAAATTAGGAAGAATCTGTTAAAAGAGCACAAAAAAGATTTCCTTAAGAAGGAAAGCCATCATATATCACATTGACCATGATATAAGAATCATATATTCAGCATTAATGAGAAAAATCAGCAACGGTCATATTGGAGGCAACAACATAAGTTGAAGAGCAAGCGAGAAGAAGATCCACTCAGCCTTCTATACAATTATCTACCCAATTACAAGTTCTTTATTCTACCCTTAACAAGAATTGTAATTTACTTTTAGTAGATTTACTGTGTACACAAAAGAGTGAAGAGAGACAGAAAAATATTGGAGAGGCAGTGTGTCCTTAGAGATTGTGTCATTATTCGTTTCTTTAGTGAGCGGGTGAAAACTAAAGAGTCGTTGTTGGTGAGCGAGTAAAAATTAACCTTTTGCATTGTTGGTGAATGTGTTAAAACCAACCCTTGTTCGTTGTTGGTGAACGAGTGAAAACCAACATTGTAAACGTTGGTGGTGAACGTTGAAAATCACACAAGCTGTATTAACTCATATTACAAAGAGCTAAAGAGATAACCTCCTTGCAACCCAAGGGAACTAGAATAGGATACCACATTGGTTCCGAACCAGTATAAAATTTCTGGTGTCATTCACCTTACTGCTTTCATATTTTATTATAAGCAATTATTGTTTATTGAGATAAGTATTTGATTGAATCGAAGTACTAACAATATTGTGCAGGCTTTCTCCGTATTAGTCGACTAGGTCTGAGCAGTAGTCGACTAGAAATTTATAAAAGTTACAATTCACCCCTCTTGTTCTTTCAGTAACAAGTATTACAATTGTCCTAAACTCGAGTTTTCGCACCATGGCTTGCTCTTCTTTAAACACCAAAACAAATGCGCCCAAAATATATCGTCCTATAGTATTGCCAACCCTGCCACCATAGGACAACATACCTTTGACATCCCATGTGGTAAAATTTGTGCATTCTTTTCTCATCAGTCACCAAGGAATATTATCTCCTATGGGTTAGAGGTTGGGCAGTTATAGAATTCAATATGCTTAGACTTGACTTATTGGTGTCCAATAATCAGAATTTTGATACAGGCTGGAAAGATTGTAACAAGTTGAACATGAAGTTGTGTAGTAAGAGTAATAATATGTATTCTTTAATATTTCCTTCGGATCGAGGATCTCATATAATTATATTAACGGCAAAGGGTCTGATCTGCCCTCTACTATTATCAATAGTTTAAATAAAACCTCCGTTATACTATTAGAGCATTAAAGCCCCTGCCGTTATACTATTAAACACAAATACTCTTATTTTAACAGATGGGTCACGTGGCAACACCAAACTCATCCGGTTAGTTTTAATATAGATCCGACCCAAACCATTACCCAACCCGGCCCTAAAATACTAGACCCTTCACCCTTATTAATATGTGAACCCTAATTTGTTCCCTCATATCTGCAATTATTATAATATAAAAATCTATTCCTCATTAAAGAAAGAAAAAGTTAACAAAAACCAAAAAAAAAAGTTTTAAATTAATCAAAAACCTAATTACCTAAGTGAACAAGCTCAGAAGTTTTGGTTATTTTTCTTGATGATCTCCAAGACTACTCTCGAAACACGTAGTTGTTACAGATTCCTCTGAATTTCTTGACGGAGTTCGGGGCCGCACGATTTCACTCTGTAAACCACGTGTTTATAAACTGAGATCAAGATTTTCGAACTGCAACACTTTTGCTGGTGCTTCATCTGAAGAACGACACCGCTTTTGCATCTTCGATCGCATATTTTGCGTATGATTTTGAAGCTTAAACACGTTTGTGCACTCAGATTCCTCATCAACTTCTGGTGACTTATCGAATAACTCCGGTATCGGGCTTAACGTGTCGCCTCGGAGGACAGTCTACACCGCCGCTTGACAAACGTACCAATTGCCAGTCCATAATAGTCCCACAACTCCGTTCACTGGGTTCACTGTCCTTCCAGCTGCTTCATATAGCAAGGATTGAATTAGTCCTGCCAATACTTCCAATTCTCAGTTCAGAAACAAAAAATAGAAGAGGGATTGAAAGAAGAAAGCAAAGAGAAATTGAGTTTAATTAGTTAACTTCTATACATGACAGTGAAATAAATTAAGTTTAATGAGTGGAACTAGAAATTGGAAATGAAGGACATGAGACCGGCACGGCCGAAGAACTTAGCAACAAAAATGGTAGCATGGCCTTGAGCTTCAGGAGTTTCAATCCATTGCAGATATGAGTGAACAAATTAGGGTTAAGGAATAAGGGTGAAGGGTCTAGTATTTTAGGGTCGGGTTGGGTAATGGGTTTGGGTCGGATCTATATTAAAACAAACTGGATGAGTTTGGTGTTGCCACGTGGCCCATCTGTTAAAATAAGGGTATTTGTATTTAATAATATAGCAGCAGGGGCTTTAATGCGCTAATAGTATAACGGAGGTTTTATTTAAACTATTGATGATAGTAGAGGGGCAGATCAGACCCTTTGCCGTTAAATTAAAAAGGATACTTGTAACGACTCGACTTGTCATTTTAAGAATCTATGCCCCATTCATCTACTTAAGGTCCCGAGCAATTTCGTAATACGTATTATGACTTGCGTGTGCGGTCGTTTGAATTTCGGAAGATTCAAAATTTAAATTGAAAGAACAATTCTCATTTTTGAAGCTTAAATGAAAAGAGTTGACCGAAGTTTGACTTTTGAGCAAATGACTTCGGAATAAAATTATGATAATTCCAATATGTATGTATGATGATTTCGAACTTAGGCGTATGTTCAGGTTGAGTATCAGGTGGCCCGGGAGTATTTCGGCGCCAATTACTGAAGGTTGGCATTTTTAAAGTTTAAAAATTTCCTAAGTTTGGGTTAAAGTAGATTTTGATGTTATCGATGTCTGTTTGGGATTCCGAACTTGGGAATAGCTCTGCATGGTGATTTGAGTGTCTGTAGGTCATTTCGGGGTCATTTGGCGAAAGTTAAAAATTTGAAGGTTTTTGGAAAGTTTGACAGGGAGTGGACTTTTTGATATCGGAGTCGGATTCTGATTCCGGAAGTGGGAGTAGGTCCGTAATATCAATTATGACTTGTGTGCAAAATTTAAGGTCAATCAAATTTGATTTGATAGGTTTCGGCGTCGAATATAGAAGTTTGAAGTTCATAAAGCTTGAATTGGTGTGCGATTCGTGGTTTTGATATTGTTTGATGTGATTTGAGGCCTCGAGCAGGTTCGTGTTATGTATTGGGACTGGTTGGTACGATTAGACAAGGTCCCGGGGACCTCGGGTTTGATTCGGGGTGGTTCAGGACCAAGTTTAGGTATTTTGATGTTGCTGGTTGTTGCTCCTCGTGTTGTTCTTCTCGTTCGCGAGGAGCCTCTCGCATTCGCAAAGAAGGATTTTGCTATTGGGACTTTGTTCTTCGCGTTCGCGAAGAAGGAAATTTTATTATCAGTTGTCTGACTTTGGAGGCTCATATCTCGCAATCTATAAGAAATTTGGAGATGAGCAACAAATAAAAATTATAGCCCTTGGAGTCTAGTTTTCAGAAAGTTAAACCATTCATCATTTGGAGTTTTGTACAAAAGGTTATGACCGTTATGCTAGAGACTGTCTGAGAAGAGTTGGAAAATGGCTGTTGGAGAATTTGTTCATCTCAAACGTGAGAGGAGGGTCGCGAACGAGAAGAACAAACCCCTGGGCAGCAGAATAAAGTCCACATTCATCTCATTCTTCCATTTTTGTACCAAGGAAGCTCGAGTGAGGCGATATTTAGAGAGTTTTTCAAGGAAAATATTGGGGTAAGAATTCCTAACTTGATTTTGGTTAAATTACATGAATATTTTGTTGTTTTTATTACTAAATTAGTGAATTATGTTGAAAATGGTAGAAATTCTCTAGACTTTAATTTAAGATTTGAAGGGCGATCTGTTATCGGAATTTGATAATTTTGGTATGGTTGAACTCGTATCGGAATGGGTGTTCGGATTTCGGAAGTTGGTGTTTTATTATCCGGAATTGTTTCCGATGAATTTTAATAAAGTTACAAAATTAATTTGGATATACTTGAGTTGTCTAGAGGTCAATTCAAGCAAGAAGGCTATTTTGGAATATCGGCCTAACTTCAAAAAGGTAAGTATCTTGCCTAACCTTGAGTGGAGGAATTACCCCTTAGGCATCGAGTCTTATGTGCTATTTGTGAAATATGAAAAGCCTTATACGCAAGGTAACGAGTACGTACTCGGGCTTATATGTGCAAAATTGACTGGGTTAAGTCTTAGGCAAATTGTGTAGTAAATTGGATAATTGTTGGCATTTATTAAATCATCTATTTGCCATGCCTCAATTCGCGTTTGTTGAATTTGTTTTTATATGACAATTTGATGTGGTTATTGCTTGTATATTTATGTGAATTCCGTGAGTTTGGTGATTTGATATTTTCTGGAAATAATTATATTATGGATTTTTCATATGCAAATAATTAATGAAATAAGTTGAAACCGAGGCATTATATAATTATCAAGAATTTGAATTAATGAAGGTGTTGCCCTACTGAGTATTTTCCATCTCTGTTGTTGTTTTGAGGTTTTATAAATATTGTGTGGAGCCTTGGGCTATTTGTTGTGAAACTAATTAATTTTGTTATATCTTTGAAATTAGTTGTGGCCATTGGGCAAATTGTGATATGAATTGATTTTCTTATATTACCGTAATAATATTCCGTGTAAATTGCTGTGTTATTAGAGTTATTATTTTTAAGATTGTAATGACCCGTCGTTTTGAGCATTTACACTTAGATCGGTTGTTTGAGGACATGAGTAGCTCTGTATGATGTATTATGACTTATGTGAATCGTCGGTTTTGGGTTTTCAGATTATTCGTACATGATTTGGAAGAATGATTCTCAGCTAGAAGTTTTAAATTTGAAAGGTTTGACAAAGTTTAACTTTTAAATATTTGACCTCAGATTGGATTTTTGATGGTTCCGTTAGCTCCATTGGGTCATTTTGGACTTAGGAGCGCGTCCAGATTGTGATTGGGAGGTCCGTAGTAGAATTTGACTTGAAATGGCGAAAGTTGAAATTTTAGAAAGTTTGATCCGGAGTGAACTTTTTGATATCGAGGTCAGATTTCGATTCCGCAAGTGGGAGTAGGTCCATAATGTCAAATGTGACTTGTGTGCAAAATTTAAGGTTAATCGGACGTGATTTGATAGGTTTCGGCATCGGTTGTGGAAGTTTGAAGTCTCCAAGTTCATTGAATTCGAATTTAGGTGTGATTCGTTGTTCCGATGTTGTTATGTGTGTTATGAGGCCTCGATTAGGTACATGTTATGTTATGGGACTTGTTGGTATGTTTGAATGTGGTCCCGAGAGGCCCGGGTGAGTTTCAGACGGGTTTCAAGATGTTTTTTCCCTTCATTCTTCACTGGTGGTTCTGCTGATGTCTGGTGCACCCAGCAGCTGGTGTGCTTTTTGGCCGGTTTTGGGTTTGAATTAAGGATTCGATCTTTATCATTTGGAATTATTTCCTTGGGCCTTATTTGATGTATTTGAGTTGCTTTTGGCTAGTTTTGAGCCGTTCGTAGGTCGCTACGCGTGTGAGGGCATTTTTGGAGCATCGCTTGGATTACTCGGCATTGGAATTTGCTTGTTCGAGGTAAGTAACTCTTCTAAACTTAGTGTTGATGGTATGAAACCTCGTAATACGTGTTACGTGATCGGCATTGAGGTGATGCGCATGCTAGGTGACCGGCGTGTGAGCGTGCACCGTGTGAATTGGGACTTTGTTGCTTCTATGGCACTGTATAGTGGTCCTACTTTGTTGATATCTGTGTTTCCACCATGTGATAAAGTAGTTAAGCTGTCAATCATACTAGATATCATGTTTAGGCATTATGCTGATACTGTTTGGACCCATAGTGGTTGTTTCTTGCTGTCATCTCACTGATTTCATTGATATTTTTTACTCAGTCATATCTATGCATTCATACCATAACTCAGTGATCATCTATATATATGTTGACTATTCTATAGTGTTTCGTGAGTGAGAGTGACATTTTGGGATCGGGTTGCACGTCGCAGCATATTATATTGATTATAATTTATGGGATCGGGCTGCACGCCGCAACGATATTTTGTCTATAGGATTGGATTGCACGCCACAGCGATATATTGATTACATTTTATGGGATCGGGCTGCACACCGCAACGATATAGCGCTTGGGCTGAAGAAGCCTCTCCGGAGTCTGCACACCCCCAGTGAGCACAGTCGACTATATATATGTGGATCGGGTTGCACACCACAGCAAGTATTGTACATCGTTGAGTGATTGAGTGTGCTGAGCATTGATCATAGTGAGAGAGGATGCGAACAGTGAAATTGAGTACTATGAGAGTGTGAGTATACGAGCTCATCTTCGAGATGCATTGCATTTGATATGCGTACTTGAGATACATGCATAGAGATGCATTTTCTTCTGCTACCCAGTTTGGGACATTTATGATTTTACCGGTATCTTGACATGTAGGCATAGAGACGTACTTTCCCCATGCTATCTGAAAATGAAACATCTTACTTATTGTTAAAAGGATTTTTGGGGAAAATCACAGTTTTCAAACTATCACGACCCAAAAACNTCTCACTGATTTCATTGATATTTTTTACTCAGTCATATCTATGCATTCATACCATAACTCAGTGATCATCTATATATATGTTGACTATTCTATAGTGTTTCGTGAGTGAGAGTGACATTTTGGGATCGGGTTGCACGTCGCAGCATATTATATTGATTATAATTTATGGGATCAGGCTGCACGCCGCAACGATATTTTGTCTATAGGATCGGATTGCATGCCACAGCGATATATTGATTACATTTTATGGGATCGGGCTGCACACCGCAACGATATAGCGCTTGGGCTGAAGAAGCCTCTCCGGAGTCTGCACACCCCCAGTGAGCACAGTCGACTATATATATGTGGATCGGGTTGCACACCACAGCAAGTATTGTACATCGTTGAGTGATTGAGTGTGCTGAGCATTGATCATAGTGAGAGAGGATGCGAACAGTGAAATTGAGTACTATGAGAGTGTGAGTATACGAGCTCATCTTCGAGATGCATTGCATTTGATATGCGTACTTGAGATACATGCATAGAGATGCATTTTCTTCTGCTACCCAGTTTGGGACATTTATGATTTTACCGGTATCTTGACATGTAGGCATAGAGACGTACTTTCCCCATGCTATCTGAAAATGAAACATCTNCTGTCATCTCACTGATTTCATTGATATTTTTTACTCAGTCATATCTATGCATTCATACCATAACTCAGTGATCATCTATATATATGTTGACTATTCTATAGTGTTTCGTGAGTGAGAGTGACATTTTGGGATCGGGTTGCACGTCGCAGCATATTATATTGATTATAATTTATGGGATCGGGCTGCACGCCGCAACGATATTTTGTCTATAGGATTGGATTGCACGCCACAGCGATATATTGATTACATTTTATGGGATCGGGCTGCACACCGCAACGATATAGCGCTTGGGCTGAAGAAGCCTCTCCGGAGTCTGCACACCCCCAGTGAGCACAGTCGACTATATATATGTGGATCGGGTTGCACACCACAGCAAGTATTGTACATCGTTGAGTGATTGAGTGTGCTGAGCATTGAGCATAGTGAGAGAGGATGCGAACAGTGAAATTGAGTACTATGAGAGTGTGAGTATACGAGCTCATCTTCGAGATGCATTGCATTTGATATGCGTACTTGAGATACATGCATAGAGATGCATTTTCTTCTGCTACCCAGTTTGGGACATTTATGATTTTACCGGTATCTTGACATGTAGGCATAGAGACGTACTTTCCCCATGCTATCTGAAAATGAAACATCTTACTTATTGTTAAAAGGATTTTTGGGGAAAATCACAGTTTTCAAACTATCACGACCCAAAAACCCCACCACAAGCGTCGTGATGACACTTAGTCTCTAAGACTAAGTAAGCCGATTATAATCATAATTCAAGACATTTTTTATAAAGATATAATTTAATACACGTGTCGAAACCAAAAGTGGAAATAATTTTAAAAACCTTCCAAGACTGGTAGTACTGAGTCATGAACTCTAATTGAATAGATGAAATGATCGCAAGTATCGAATACTCAATATTGTTTGAATAATAAATAAAAATACAATAAAATGGAAAAGACTCCAAGGAACTGCGACGACCAAGCAGCTCTACCTTGAATCCTTGCGATCCCACTCTAACTCTGTCCGAGTCCGATATCTCTAATACCTGGCTCTGCACAAAAAT